>JAULBW010067890.1:0-156258 GCA_032358265.1 Vaucheria bursata
GTCAGCAGTCAGAATTCTTAAACTGAGAACAGAAACAATGACGCAGCTAACATAGTTATAAGATTAACCGTTAACCGCTTAATTCCTAACAAGAAGTAGATTTCAGTAACATCTGTACAATAATCTTCTATCTAGCATCCTTTAGCCTTGGTTGGTAAGAGTAGTTGTTTAGACAAGAACTGACTTAAGTTAATAACAATCACAGCAAAAACGTAAAAAGTAGTGCATTATATAACTGAAAAACCAAAAATCATGAAAAATATATCAACTTGAATGTAAAAAATGATAAGAAAGATTTCAAAAGTACTTTAAAAAGTTGTATAAGAAAGGTAAATGAATGTATGTTTAATTATCATAATGGCTATTTGTTACTCAATCAATCCATAGATGTACTATTCAATATTTTATTAAGTCATAATTTATCTTCAATGATAGGAAATAAAAATTACCGTCAAATGCTACCTTGTTGGTTAGATAGCAAGTTATTCTGATGTGTAGCCAATTGATTGCAATTGTGCACAAATTTGTCACTGCTTTGTCAATGTACTAAAGTTGATTGTTAGTCTTTTAAAAGTTTATTGCCAGTTTGGCATGATTCATTGCAATCATGCCAAATTTTGTTAGGAAAAACGAAATACTTCAAACAAAAATATCTGCTATCTTCAACCAAATATTATTCTTTGAGGGTACTATTAAAACAAAATTCTGAATAACTCTGAATTGA
The DNA here is from genome assembly GCA_032358265.1 of Vaucheria bursata. Taxonomy (NCBI): domain Eukaryota; class Xanthophyceae; order Vaucheriales; family Vaucheriaceae; genus Vaucheria; species Vaucheria bursata. The sequence continues at coordinate 725 of JAULBW010067890.1, forward strand.
TAGCAGATAGAAAAGTTGATTTTATAACTTTTTACATGTATGACTTGGTATGTGTTTAATATAAAAAATCCAAAAAATATAGTGATCTTTTTATCCTTAAGATACTATAATGGAGGTTACATTTGGTAAAAGATTGTAGTATATATTAGTTACTTTTACAAAGATAGCATATCAAAGATGTAATTCATTAATTATACTATCTTTTTTTATTTTATGTAATCATCAGTTTTATATTGTACAGGCATTTTCAATTGTTTAACATATTTATAGATCATGGTCTTATCTTAGTGTTCATTTTCACAAATCTAGTCAAATCTGCTATGCTGGAAATTAGGGAACTCAACTAACTTAATAACCATTCAAATAATTCAAGGTAAAAAAGTTAGCAATAGTTTAAGATATAAATGAGTATTTTCTGACAAAAACTTTAATGAAAAGCTCGTGGTAAAGTAATATATTTTGGTGAAAAGTCATATACTCCTGTCAATCATTTTTGTCTTCTTTTCAATGCTGCACTCGAGGTTTTGATTGGCAAAAATGTTTTAAATTTTTTGTCTTATAGTCTTAGGTGCACCTTAATTGAATTGTATCTTTAAAGTGCCTGATTGTTGTCAACATAAATTTTGTCCAAAGAGAGGTTTTTGAATTTTCTATCTGTAGTTTTATGTAAGATATCATTATGGTGCCTCTTTCAGACAGAGTAACCGACAATTTTGCCGCCAAACTCAAAGTAAAAATTCTAAAAAATATGGATTTCGCGATGTCATCCAGAGTGTGAAGTTTATGCGAAAAATAATAAACTAAATAATGAATTTTGACTGCAAAGAATGGATTGCTGATTCATTTGATGAAAATAGCAGTGATTGCTTTACTTCCTTTCTAAATAAAAGTGAAAAGGGAAAATATATCGAATCCGACGAAATTTCCGTTCCTGATGAAAACAAATCGATTGCTAGCGATCTATTTGAACAGTTTAATATTAAAGCAAAGGATAGATCGTCCGGAATTCGAGAAAATTTTGATAAGAAGGACTGGAAGGCGGAAAATATTGTGGAAGATAGTTGCAGTAGTTTTTCTGCTTTTTTGGTTGAGAACGGAAATTGCAAACATTCTAACAGAGACAGCGATGACTTAAAATTTAGTAATTTCAGCATTTCTCTTGATAACTCGTTTGAAACAAGATCTCTATTGCTGCCAGCAGAAACCACTGAAAAGAATATTGGTTTCATTTTTCATGAGAGCGAGTATACTTTGTACACTCGAGCTACATTTTCAATACCATCCTCAACTCTAGAGACTTTAAAAGAGATTAAAGATATTCATCGAAATAAAGCAATACATCATTTGCGTAGAGTGAAACCTGATTGCACGAAAGGAAATTCAACGACTACAATTTCTCTCCACGATTCTCTCAGCGAATGGCACAGTGCTACGATTTACTGGATTCATCCATCCACGGCATTACCTTCTTCAGCTTTAGCTCTGAATAATCAGGCCAAGACGCTTAAAAAAAAGGTACTTTTTACTAGTTTTAACTTCTTAATGTCAAAGCAAAGCTTTTTTTGGTAGTTGCTTTAGAAGCCCAAGTTATTATCGTGCATCTGCATAATATTAACGAATTTTTAGGGTGAACACTACTTTTTCACCATTTTTAGGGGATTAAAGTGTTTTGCAGTTCATTTGACCCTCACAATCCTGCTGAAGATGAGTTTACAGCATATCATATTACCCGTCGACAAGACTGGCAAAATTCTTTTCAGGCACTTTATCATTCGCTATATGCATCACGAAGCAAAGACGAAGAGTGCAGGTCTTCTTATTTCTACACACGTTCTGCACAGAGTACAATTCTGTGGAGATATAGTGATGCGTGTAGTGAAAGCATTCACGATATAGATGCAGTAATCAGTCAGTCAACCGGTGCAGAGCGCCGCAAACTAACCGAGTGCGGAATTTCATTCACTATGCCTCTTAGCGATTCTGTCGGTAAGAATTTGAAAAGAAAATTAGATGATGCATTTCTTGAGAAATTCGAAGATGAAGTATTAGCAGGCAGATGCACTAGAAAGGAAAATTATGCCATTCCTTACAAAACAATGCTCTACATTAAAGGCCAAGAAAATGTTCATGGGCTTTATGAATTACTTATGCAACAGTGGGATCCGCAGTCCAGAGAGTTTATTATGGAGGGGAAAGTTCAAGATGTTCCTTCCTTACTATCTCCCAATCCTTTTATGTGTTCGACCCTACGCTCCTTACGAATTCAAAGTAGTGGACGAGTATACAGAGATAATGACAATGAAACGTCAAATTCAGAAAGTGATCTGGCATGTCAGATTGAGTTAGCTGGTCCAATTCTGCCTTGTGCAGTTCGTCGACTAGCCAAAGCATTAAAGAATGTTTCAAATGCACTTGCTGATTCGTTGGAGTATGATGAGTATTCATCGAGTAATACTATGTATACATTGAATCTGAGATCAGATGAGGATACTTTGTATTTCAACAAAGTATTGGGCTGCTGTTCAGGGAAGCGCTTATTGAAAGTAGAGAGGAATAATTGTGAAAGAGATGATATTGCTTACTCGTTCGAATTAGCAGATCCGACTGTGCGATAGTATCGCAAAAAATACTGTCGGATGATAGATTTATATCTTCATTGCTTTTAGGTCGGATTATCAAACTTCTCAACATGAAAACTATGTTATTTATCGAATTCTCTTTCCATCTAAAAATGTCTATCTTGTCAAAAGAATATCCAGTAAAATTATATGCGGATTGAACGTCAAATGATTGCGATTCATTTGTCTCAAAATTTTAGCTGCAGTCAAAAAGGTAAAAGAAAAAAGAACAACTCATTTACAGATAATCTTATTATAAATTTATACTGAAATTCTACTAGTAGAGTTTGGAGTTTCAATAGGCCTTCGAGACAATTAAAAATGTTTATTGAGCTTTGGTATGATATTTATGCAAATAATTGAGTATTTTTAATATTATTTGTCAATCTGCTAGCAAGAAAATAAAATGAAAACCATATTGATGTTTCAAATTCAATAGTAAAAGGATTAGTTTAATGTTACAGATTAGCAAAAAGCAATTGTCAAACGGTCATGGTTTGAAGTCAATTTGTCATTATTGTTCTTTATGAACATCATCGGGAAAAGGATTAGCAACTTCTACAGTACACTTTTTGTTAAATATCACATGAAATAACTCCATATGCACAGAAAAGTTAATAAAATCAGTAAGAAATTATAGTATGGTATCTAGTTGAGGGGATACATACATTTCTGAAACCATCAGACTCATCCCATTCCTGTCGGCAGCATCACTAAACCATGAATCAATTCTGACTTTTATTGGTACTTTAACGCAGCTAAGAGTTAGCTAGTAAAAGTATCTTCCAACAGTTTTGATATTCTTGATTTCAAAAACAATCAACATAAATTCAATCATAAGATCAAAAGGTAAGAATGTTTTGCATTGAACAAGAAGATAGACATTTCGGCAATGGGAATGATGTCAGCAAATTTAATTAGTTTTGACTAATACATAGATCAAACCAAAAATCTGTAATATGCAGTGGTCTAACAGACAGTATTATCTTGCAAAACATCAAAATATCAAACTGTAGCAACACTAAAACAAGAAAAATATGGCATATGGCAGTAGAATGAACTCAACGTCTAGGAAAATTTTTAGAAAAACTCCATGAAAGCCATGGTGAAATCATTTTTTGGCAAGGGAAGAAAATGATTATTCTTCATACAAGTGGTTATCACTACTGGGTCTTTGTATTGATTACAACATGCAAATTTCAATGAACCATAAAAAATTCAGGGTGTGTGAACATGCCCACTTTATTCAAACAGTTTGCACCAAGCAATGATACAATTTGAGTTTATGAAAGTGCAAACATTGAAGTTATTATTGTACAAAGTTGTACCTTTGGGGAACATACAGTGTAATGTTGCTGGCTTAAGTAAATGTTTAGCTGGAACTCTCAAGATACCAGTTAAATAAATTTTAGGTAAAGATATTTGACATTCATAGCATACATGATAGGCTTAGTAGTAAATCTGACAAAGGTCATTGATATTGTATATATACATATTGTTTAGCAAATACAAGCTATGTTCTTTTTACTAGTGGTATTGTATTACCACTAAAAAATGTAGCACGTTTTCAATGTAAAATATCTTTAAAATATTATCGTAAAACAGGAAATTGTATCAATACAAGATGATTATGTTATCATAACATGATTGGTCTTATAGGAGGTACAAGAGACTTTTTCATTATTATTATATTCCTACTTGTGCTCTTTTTTTGTATAAGGTGCTTCTGGGCACTACTACAAATTAGATAATGTTATTTATGGTAAATGAAGTCTATTCATACGAATTATGTTTAGACTATACTGCTGACCAATTTTGTACTCAAATTATTTCATCTGTACAGCTGTCATATAATAGAGATAACAATATTGGTACACATTGTTTGTTATACATGTTTAAACATGAAGTTATCCTTGAAAAAGTGTTTCATTTTCATTTGCCAACCTCAAAGACTTTTTAACGTAATCAAAATTAAGAAAGAATATGTCCTAAATTGCTGTACATTCATAGAGTTTTAAGAAAAAATATTTAGATTTAAGCCTAAAAATCTACTTAGTTTAGAACTATAAAGGTTCATTTCTTTTGAATATAAGAGAAATTCAACTTGCACTGGTTAAATTAAAGTAACGTCTGCAAAGCACAAAGCCATAGATATAGAGCAAAGATATGAATCTCAGTATCTTGGGATGGCACATAAATTATATGGCCATTTTATCTAGAGCTGACGTTTTATTGGTAATCCCACAGATATCAATTTCAGCATCTTGGAAGAGCGCATGAATTATATTACCATGTAACTTAGAGTTTGAGTTCTTATTTGTATTAGCAAGAATACATAAATTTGGAATCAATTCCTTAAGGGATTAGTTTCATTTTATAGCTGTAGAATGCTACAAAGTTTTGAGGCAAGTCAAAGTTCTATAAATTGGACAGTGGTGATGGGCTATGATAGTGTCAGGATCTGATCTGTTTCGCCGTGATCTGTTATCAAACTGTAACACTATGGACTTAATTCGTCTAATATGTGTATTCTTGTAAAGTACGTTCTCATTAATGTGTTCTCATAAGTATGTTCTCATTAGTGTGTTCTCATACGTATGTTCTCATAAGTGTGTTCTCATATGCGTGTGCTCTCAAGTAGTATTGTGTTGACAAGATTCATTCTTGGCAACACATGAATAGGGATTAATAAATTATTGGCTTTGTGTCTTCTTTGGGTTTCTGGTGATGTTTATTATTGGTTATATGCATAATCTTTAATATATTGATTCCTAACAGATAGCAGGCTAGGATTATGATTTGTGCATTGCTATGAAGCATATTCAATTCCAGCAAGAAAATTATGTTTGCATAAAGTATACACCCTTGCTGTTGTAATTTTTTATCTTGCTTTTTTTGCTTGCGCATTTACAACAACATAAAATACAAGTACATAGGGTGTAAAGAGATATCTTTTTATAATTACTGCATATTTAAAACTCTCATTTAATTTTCTAACTTCTATTACTTGAGCTACAAAAAATAGATACAAAAAAGTTTGCAATGTTTTTAGCAAATTGTGCTAAAATTGCAAAAGATGAACAAACTGTTTCTTTATGGTTCTAATTATTTTTTATTTTGAGCACCTCATTAACAATGTATATTGTCTGCAAAATCAAAGTTAAAGTTATGTTTAATTCTACTTTATCAACTAAAGTGCTTTTCTTCAAGACAATAGGTGCTAGCAATATTATCGTATCATCTGGAACAAATGAAGTACCATTAACATGCCTCCTAACAATACATTGACACGAACTTCCATCTCCTTGTCCAGGTTAGGATATTCTAACTGCAATAGATTATCACCAAAGAAGGCCTTAATTTATAAAATAGCAATATCCATTTCTGCTGTCCAAGCAACCTTATCCCTCTTATCTTCTTTGTAACAAGACATCAATAATATTTGCAAATCCAGATGAATTTTATCCATAGTTATCTAAAAATCACATGAGTAACATGAGCAATTTAAATGTCTTGGTCATTACTCACTTTTTAAGCTTAGTAAACTTATTAGGTGCTGGTTGATACTCTTCCCAACCTTGCTGCAGTCCAAGGCACATCAATATACTTACTTTTGATACATACCTTCTCCATTACAATCTAACATTGAACCTATTTTAATAACTAAGAGTTTCAGCATCCACATTAATCAGCTTCTTGACTGTATTAGTGGAAAGGGTAATACCATTTACATACAATATAACATTATCAAGACCTTTTGAGAGTTTCGTTGCAATGGGTTGCAAGTGTAATTTTATTGTCATAACTCCAAAATACACTCAATTGAACTAGTAGTGAATGTTTCACCAAACTAAAGCATCCTTGTGCTTATTAGCACAAGGATTTGCTAGTGCAAATAGCACTATGTGCTATACACGAAAGAAAATTGACAAGATTGGTAATTTTAAAATTTTTTTGCCATTTAGCTCGGCACTTTTTCTGCACTGGTTTAGCAACACTTTGGTTTAAATTTGATGTAAGTTGAGTATTTAAGTGTAGGATTAGATGCTTTATAAAATTTACTGGGCTTAAAATAGTTTGCCTGTTTGACTCATTTTTTACACATGTGGAGATGGTTCGAATGATTCAAAATTGATTTGCGGATTATGATGTATGATTCAAATAATTGAACCTGTTTTTAGTTGATTTCTAAAAATCAAATGGCATTAACCTGGTACTGAAGTGAATTGAAGAACTATTTTCAGATTTTTAATTAATTATGGAAATTTTTTATTCAATTGAAATCTTGTTATTCTGTAGTGGAAATTAATGAAACTCAGTTTTGAGACTAATAGAAATTTCGAACTGGTATGAACTGTGCATGATTCGTTTACTTGTTACTCGAGGCCATTGGTTATCGAATCCCATAAAAAATTCGATGTTTACAATATAGTTAAATGAACGATACGTAAATACTCCGAGTAATAGAGGAAAATAAAAAGGATATTTTAGCACTTCAAAGATATCCAGGACTCTTTAATTTATAATTAATTATGGGGAAGCGAAAGAAGCAGAAGATTGAGGCGCAGGCAGAACAACCGTGGTGTTTTTATTGTGATCGAATTTTTGAGCACGAAGAAGTTTTAATCCAGCATCAGAAAGCGAAGCATTTTAAGTGCCATATATGCAGCAAGAAACTAACCACCGCTGGAGGTCTAGTTGTTCACTGTCAGCAAGTGCACAGGGAGAATGTAGACAAGTAAAATTTCTAATTACGTTGTAACAACTATTCCATTAAAAATAATTAACCTGCGACTATTTTTAAATGTATGGTAGAGTTCAAGATGCTAAAGAAGGACGCGAGTCTGCCGAATGGGAAATTTTTGGGATGGAGGGAATCCCACCGGAGTTTATAGAGGAACGTAGGGCAAGAAGGGCAGCGGAAGGACTGTATCCAGATTCTAATCAACCGCCTCTTCCTCCACAGCAGATTGCGCTGCCAGCACTTCCTGTGCCTCCCAGTCAATTCGGTCACCCTTCTTTCCCTTCTCAACCGACCTTGGTCGGATTTCAACCTCCAGCGCCTCCATCGTTCGTTCCGCCTCCATTTCCGCTTGCTGCCCATCCACCTCCCCAGCCGATGTTCCAACCTCATCCCTTACAAATACAGCCTGGTTTCCAACCACCACACTCCTTTGGCTTACCTCCGCCTAGCTTTATGATACCTTCCTCAATGGATATGCCATCTAGTGAATCTATGCCCTCGTTTTTCCCGCCGATCTTACCTCCGCCAGCGATAGCGAGTGCTGCAATCTCTGCAACTCTTCCAACTCCTGAAATAACTTTGCCTTCCTCTGAAATACTTTCTTCGGCTTTAATGTCAAACTCTGCAGTTGTTGATGAGAACATATCATCAACTCCTGGTGCTCATGGGAAGGAAGGCCCACACCTTGTTTTCAACGATGAATCTTTTTCGATGGTAATATGCATATTTTCCTATTTTACAATGATTTATGTTTGAATCGAGTACTTTTTAATTATTGTAAAATATTCAACAGTATAACAAATATTTTTCATAAATTTACATCTTATTTTATTATTCTTTATTGTAGGAAGAACTGCGTGCAATGTTGAGCAAGTATCAAGAGAGATTGAGAGCTCCTTAAAGTCAGGGTGAAACTATATCCTCGACATAGGTATGTAATTTATTGTTTTGTCGTCTGGTTTCCTTTTATATTTGGATCCCTCGTTTTTGCTGATTTTTCGGTAAGCACAATGAAAACATATTAACTAAAATGTTTGCTCAATTGATGCTCCTCGTTTATTCCCTTTGTATTGGAGCTATCAAACTGTGGGTCTATTTTCTTCAATGTGTGAAGGTAATCAGTATGTGTCTGTTTCTATTCAACTTATTTAGATTTGTATATGGATCCAGTAGATTTACTAAGTACTTTCAACAGAATGTACATCTTTTAATTATATTTTTTGATTTTAGGTAAGCTACTGCGAGGATTGGAGACCCAGATGCAGGTGTGGCCATTGCTATTATCATTGCTTCTTATATCTTGATCTTACATTTCAAAATAGCTGTTATACACACCCTAAACTAATGCAATTTGCTTAGTTACTATAGCCTAATGAAAAACATTATCGATGTTTTTCATTTTTCTTATTTTCTTTGTAACCAATTTTGCCCTTTCTGCCATTTTTCTCTTATAATAGTACAGATTCAAGTACATTTTTGTTAAACATTTTAAATGCGTTGTAAAATAAGAAAAATGCATCTATCAAGCACATTCTGCTTCAGAGAGAAATAGTGCATCTTCGTTTAAACTGACGCTTTATGCATCTCTAGTCAACAAAACAGACATATCAGTCCTGATTTTACTTGAATATTATAAAAAAGTTCCTATTTTCTTCAATTTTATGCTTTGATATGTTTGCATATTCAGTATGCATTGGATTTAAGGCCAGCTATAATAATATCATTTATGTTGAGGATTATCCATGTCAATTCGATGTAATTATGCACTAATGGCATTCGCTGGTTTGTGGCTTTAGTTCTGGATTATTTAAGTAAATTTTTCATGTGGAGGTACCATAACTTAAATTTTCAGGTATTTCTGTATGTAAGGCAATATTTCAAGTTGCTAATTATCAAAGTGCATTTTGCTCCCCTTAACATTTTAGAAAATTTTAACTGCAATAGGAATACTTTTTTTAAGTTTTGGGGTTGAATTATGTCCATGAGTTGAAATGATTTTTGCATGGATATTGTTTTATTTTCATTTTAGAACTGACCATTGGTCGCTTATAAATGGTACGTTCAGCCTTGTAAATATTAAATTTGTATATATTATTCAAAGATTGTGCATTTCATCTAAGACAATGATGTTCTTTCATTTCCTAATGTGCACTTGTATAAGGGTTTCTCACTTTTAACAATCATCATAGCACTGCAAAAATTTTGTAGTTGTCCAGTGTTTTTGATGAATTGACTGTAGTGTGCCAGCCATAAAACATTTGCTCATGAGGTAGCTAAATTTTGAAAATGTGCTGGCATAACAATGAAGTCTTAAATAGACTGAAAGCGTCAACTCTACTTTTACTATAATCCAAATGATTTTATTTTCTATTAAAAAATAGTAGCGATGTACATGTGAGGTTGACATTGACAAAAAGTACATGACATGGTGTATTACAGGTCACCAGATGAACGTCAAAAATTGTACATAACGAATATTCATTTCTTGATACATTTCCATTATCTGCCATTTATCTTGAACTCTCTATGTGCGTGTGGCTTATGTGATGCATTGTTTTATGTACAGAAAATGTCAAATGCCCGAATTAGTGATTGTCCTTTGAGCAATCATTAGTACTTAAAATGGCGCATTGATCCTGATTGTGAACTTGGAAATGCATCCAAACATTTAGTTAAATCTTAATTATACGTTTGAAATAGTGCCCCGATAATACTCATCACAATATTTCTCTACTCGTAGTTATCTATAACATAATGAGCAATCAAGTGAAACGTTTTATAAACTTTTTCATTCTCTTGAAATTTTTTTCATATATCTATTGTTGCACGGAAAATACAGGAAGTGATATCTCATATTACACTTAAAGTTAGAAATGATTTCAAAACTTGTAATTCTTCGCATATCTCTGCAGATCGATAAATATATTTCAACTGAAAGCCATAGTAAAGTATCTGAATAGGAGTCGTCAAAAGTGATTTGATGGTAAATAATACTTAGCATCAAATGAAGTTCAGAATTTCTTTTATCCCAAACACTTTCAAGCGACAACTCTATTTCGAAGTATACACTTCATAACTAAATCCACTGTACTTTTTGTCGCTATAGAATGTGCACTAATTTTAAAATTCTGCTCCCATTTATCAAATAAGTGGATGATTTGATTGATTAGGCTGGTAAAGTGAAATACCCTTGAGAAATCAACCTCACTCAATTCACTACCAATGAGCAAAGTTGGACATTATAAAAGGTATTGCAAGATCGTATTAAGAGAAAAACTTGTAAAATCTCGGCTGATTAAGTAATTCAGTTCTAAATAACGTAGTTGATGTCCATTTTCAAGATATGTTATTTTTCTAAATGAAGGCTGAAATGATTTGATTCTCAACAAAAATACAAGCAAAAATTTCAAATTTTCCATTCACAGAATGCATTGAAAAAAATGAACCATCTGGTCCAATTCTCAAACTTTAATGCGAACAAAATTATTTTTTCCTCCAAACAATAAACCGGATGCCACTTAGAGTATGAAGGATCATAAAATGAGAAATAAATTATAATGTCTTTGCACGAAGTATTCTATTGTGAGTAATGAATTCTATAAATTAGCCTATGCTCATATCATTATTAGACATGATTGCTGTTTTTAATATTTCCTGAGCACCATGCGCTAGAAAATCTGATTTTTGTAGTGCTTGTTCAAGTTCGAGTAATTCATTCTTCTGCTCTTTTATTTGATAATTCAACCTGCAAATGAGATGCTGGCGAGCTTCATGGGGCTGTAAGAAAAATTGACACCATTATTCATAAATCAATGCTACAGACTGAAGGCTAACATAGGATATAATAAATCTACAATTTTCTGAAGACATAATTTTTATTCAGTGCGCAAATTACTTCTTTCTTTGTTCCTAAATTCATAATGAAAGCGAACGAAGCATTCGGCAACAAAATTGTTCAGAAGTCATAAAATATATCATGCAATGTACCCTGAAACTAATCATTTTGTTAGACAGAACATGCATGACATTTTTTATAAAACAACAGATGAAGAAAAAACACTCGGAAAAACAGCACTTTTCTAATTATTTGTAACATTTTATAGCAACATATTGATATCAGGGAACTAGTAGGCAAAGAATTTTATAGGTTTATTGTACTTTAGTCAGTCTTTAAAAAACACACAATTCAACAATGTTGCAATTTACTAAAGTTGATATTTCCATACATTAATTCCCATTCAAATGAAAAAACTACCCATGCCGCTAGTATAAATAGTGCTTGACTTTATATAAAATTATTCTACTGCATAATTGAATGGAATCATACATTTATTTTTAAAATAAGTTGGAGTTCATTTTTTACCCGAAAGTGATTTATAATGTTGTGCATATTTACAAACAGCTGCTCCAAGGTTGTCACCTGAAAAGGGAAAACAATGTTAAAACTGGACATCTAGGTATACAATACATGATATTGAAATATTATATTTTATCTCACCTTTTCAGCATGAAGACTTGGGCACTTCAGTAGAACGTCAATTAATTGAGAGTAGTTTGTCATTACCATATCCAGCAGTTTCCGCATTTCTATTTTGAAATTCAATTTGGTATTCCTATGATCGCCTTTCTGTTCGAAGAGGATTTGCTCTTTCGGCAATAAATATTCGAGTTGAAAATCGACCTACTGAAAGCATTGAAATACCAATAAGAAGCAAAATATAGGAAAATAATACAAGATTACAAGATGAGTTAACATATATTGAACTACGATTTATAATCGGGAGAAATATATACATGTGGCAATATTGAAGACATCTATTTTTAGTATTTCGACCAAATAGTTAATAGCTGGAAAGTACAAAGTAAGAAATCAATTCATGAAAAATAAAATAATTCAAAACAGGAGATATATGAGAATATATTCCATATTCTTAAAAATCTAGTACTGAAGTAATTGTCATTGTAATGTAGGAAGCACTACACTAGACAATCAAACAGAAAAGTAAAACAGAATGATAAATTGGGTTAATTTTTTTTACCTTCAGCTTGCATGCAATTCTACATTCTAGAACTGGCAATTAAACACTATTAACTCGAAAAATAGTGGTGTTTCAAAATGATCGGCAAACAACTAAATATAATTAATTGACTTGCGTACTGAATCTAAATAAATAATCATTGCATAGCAAATATGTATAGCTATTTTTCGTGAGCCCGATAATGACTTACGCAGATCACCAAGTTATGAGACATTTAAAGACACTAACATTTTTCAGGAAAACTAATATACACCATTCCATCTCACCTTACAAATTTGGCCGAACGTGTAATAGCTTCCACCAGGCGGAGGAATGCATGGTGGATTCGGAAGCTGCCCCGTTACAAATTGAAACGTTGAATCCTATGTATAATACATATGGATCATTATGTAGTGCATATTTTATTTTTTCATGCAGAAGTAGAAACAATAGAGCGAGGTCTAATGTATACCACACTATCAAGTTCCAGTGTACTCAAGTCAAGTTCAGACTCGTCTTTCTTTTCTAACGATGGTACTAAAGCTGAAGGAGTGAACAGTTTATAGTAAGCTGGTGGCGATGGAAGAGCATTAACTATCCTATTTTCTTCAATCATAGTTTAATGAATCACGCATATACTGTATGTCAGTATCAGCAAATGCAGTGTTCAAAATGTCAATTTCAATGAAGTAGCTCAGATATGGCATGCACTTCCATTTTGCTTTTTGACTTTTGTCTTAAACTGGGTTAAAAGCAGAAATTTTTCTTATAAGGACTTCTAACTATCATTTTTCTGCAAATTTTTCATAATATTTTTGAATTTAACATCTGTTGCAGTGTGCAAAATAAATGAGCTACCCTAATAATGACCTACAGTGCTTGAATGTCATGGTCCAATAGTGTGTTTAATCCTTACATGCTGCTTGAAAAACCCCATGTGGAGGCTCCTCGTAATTTAATTTTCAAGATTGCTATTTGCTACGGCTACAATTCTCAAATTGTTCGCCATGACCTGTTACTACGTCCTGTGAATCTGATTATCCGTTACCTGCCTATGCTTAGCTCTGACTCATCTATACCTCTATTTCTAAACTACAACTCTTCTCAAATCTTTATAGCTCCACTTTACAATTCATCTCCACAATGCTCGGTTCAATTACCTAAATCTGAACATCATATTCTGCATGGAATATTTTACGTTGGAAATAAGTTTCTTTATGTTAAATCAGGAATACTTGAAGAGGCAGTGCAATTTTATCTGTATGTTTACATTCTTTTCGTGTAATTTGGTGCATTTTCCATCATTCTTCTATCTTACTACTTCTCCCATAAAAGTATGCTTACCATAGGTGATGTGCTCCCATAGCACAATAAGTAGCAGTTCCTCTTCATTAATATACATATTTTTCATATACTTTTTCTTTCTCTTTGCTTTGACTAGCATTATGATATCACTATCATGGCATGTTGCACTACTTCATCTTTCTTTCTTTCTTTTGATATTAACTTGCATAACCTATGGAACATGGTACAGAAAGCATGAAAGAAAAATTCTGCCAGTGCCAGATCTGGACTGTGTGGAAGCAGGTGCTATGTCAAGTGTGCACTGTAAATTGCAGCGTAGGCACACAATGTGCCCAATTGCTGTACCACACATTTGTGGAAGGAGGAAAGGATCTCCAAATTCATTGCTAAGCCCTGTACACTACAAAAATTGGATAACATAATGGATGTCAAGGTGCAGATGATGCTATATCATATATTTCATGCACCTGTCATCTTTGACATGATACCGCTCCCCTCTCTTACACCAGGTACTACTTTACAAGTTGTTCTGATAAAAAATGATCTTGTACACCAATTCAATGTGTGCATACCCCAAAGCATTTCATATGCTGCAAACATAAAAAAATATGTCCTCCCTTCAAAAATCTTGAAATGGTTGACTTCAGCAAAAACCTTGGACAGTTTCTGAACATTATTTTCTACGTGGCAACTATTCCTCCCACAGCCCTGTCAGGATCTGATCTGTCTTGCCATGGTCTGTAATGGAACTATGATTCTATGGACTCAATTCATCATATATGTGCATTCTTGTAAAGTACGTTCTCTTAAAGAGTGCTCTCATTACTGTGTTCTCGTAAGTATCTTCTCACAAGTGTGTTCTCATATGCATGTGCTCTGAAGTAGTATTGTATTGACAAGATTTACTTTTGGCAACACATGAATAGGGATTAATACATTATTGGCTGTGTGTGTCTTCTTTGGATTTCTGGTTGTGCTTATTATTGGTTATATGCATTGTATTTAATCTATTGATTCCTAATAGTTACATTACATCCGATACTGGCATTGAAATGGATCCAAAAAGAGTGTTCAGTATAAGGATCTGGCCTACCCCAGTAAATGTGAAGACATTGCAGTCATTCCTAGGATTTGCAAACTTTTACAGGATGTTTATTCCCAACTGCTCAAGTATTATTGTTCCAATGTTATTACTGTTGAAGAAGAATCAGCTGTTTACTTGGTCAGATAAGTGTCAATAATCCTTTGAAGACTTCAAGCAAGTGTTCAGTTCCCAAAAAGTACTACATCACTAGGATAGTTCTCATCCGTTTAATGTTGAATCTGATGCTTCCCCGATTTTACTATTGGAGGTATTCTATTGCAGAATCACGATGGAGTACCGTGCCCTATTACTTATTGTTTAAGAAAACTTTCATCACCGGATATTAATTATAAAAAGCACGACAAGAAGTTGTTAGCAATTGTGGCATGCTTTTATCAGTTGAGACCTTTTCTACTAAGCAACTCAGAGCCAATTCAAGTCTTCACGGATCATCAGAACTTACTGCATTTTTCAACACTTTAAAAGCTGAATTGGCATCAGGTACGATGGTCATTATTTTTAACTAATTTCAATTTTCAGACTATTTTTTGGCTGCGTAAATATGGTAAAAAACTGGATGCATTAAGCTGGCATATTGAATATATCTTAAGCCCAATGATATTCATGTTAAAAATCAGGAACAGGTTTTACTCTCAAAGGATGTTTTTGTTGAGAGTGACCCAGAAAACGGATAAACCTACAATATTGGATTGTATTAAGCTTGCCCAAGCTGAAGATGGGTCCTTACTACAGAATTATGAAGTCATAAATTTTCGGATGGTAGATATTTCCTTAATGCTTTGGAATTGAATTGTTACACCAAATTCTTTGAAGATGGATATATTAACAGCATGTCATGATTCTCCTTTTGCGGGCCATCCTAGTGTATAGAAGACTTTTAAGTTGATATTGCAATCTTATTGGTGGCCATCTTATTGGCAAGATTATGCTTCTTAAGTCAACTCTTATAAAATGTGTGCTCGTGCAAAACAAAGATAAGAAACCAGCTGGATTACTAATCCTGTTACCTATTTCATCACATCTGTAGTATTCTACTTCAATAGATCTAATTATGGATTTACAGTTGGTGGGGAGGGTAGACTCCATTCTGGTTGTTGACCGCTTCAGAAAGATGAGTTACTTTATTGCATGTACAAAAACAATTAATTCGTTTAAGTTAGCAGATTTATTTATGGACCAAATTGTCCAACTTCACGGTTTGCCCCAGAATATGGCATTTGATTGGGGATCTATTTTTGCTTCAAAATTTTGGTCAAATTTGTTGAACTATGGCATAGGGCAGTCATTATCTTCAGCATATTATCTGCAAACTAATGGGCAGACAGAACTAGTTAATCATGAACTAGAGCAGTATTTACAAATTTGTCACAACCGATGAATCATAGGTATGTATAATCTAAGACCAGAGAATACAAGGAACACAAATATTACAAATACACTATTATCATTAATCTTTGCCTGTGTTGACAAGAGTGAATCTTGTCAACATCCAACAACTTGTTCTGCATGCATACAAGTCAAATTAGTTTGAACAACCACAACTCCCTGAAAGAGTTGTGTACAACAAAATGGTGAAACCTAATTTGATGATACGGCAGAACATATTAGGTCCTGACAGGATTTATTCAGATCAGCAACAGCTAAATTGGATCAAGAAGTTATCCATGGCTGAACTGTGTTACAGTTCTCATTTTCATTCAAGTATACAGATGCCACCATTTTGTGCCAACTACAGTTATGAACCTGTTAGATGGATCCACAGTTGTTACCTGAATCCCTGGTTACAGTTCAAGATTACATCTAATCAGTCCAAGAAAATGTAGGAATTATTGGAGAAGAATTAAGAATTACAACTGAATTGTCTAAACAATTTGCAGATCAAAAAAGGCATTTTGAAGAATTTCAGGTTGGTCATTTTGTCTATCTCAGTAAACAAAACATTTAAACTACTGGGCCATGTTTGAAGCTGGATTGGAAATCTTTGGGGCCATGTAAAATTATTCAGAAGATCAACCCAGTTGCTTTTAAATAACAGTTACCAGCTACTCTGTCCCAAATACATAATTGTTGAGAAGAAGGAGGAGACAATACAATAATATAATATGCTGTTTATTACCTAGGTGTCAGGATATTTGCCAGTCCTGCTATCTCTTTAAATTGCTATGGCATAACTGCTTGACTATGTTTGTAAATGTTCGTCTATGCTTGCTTATATTTTGCCCACACCATTTCTATGATTTTTGCCCTTTTTACCTCTTTGCACCATTTATCTTAATTGCATCTTAATGCCAAACCCTTTATGTCTACACGTTTGCCACAGTCCTTTGTATAATCCTTTATGCACTTACTCCACAAATTGCCACGTGTCATCTTTCTTATGGTTACTTGGAAACTTCTTGGATTATTTTCTAGGACCAGTTCAACCTACAAAAGAATGATTCTATTTTCATCATGTTCCCTGGAAACTCTTTTTTACCATCTTTAAACTCCACTTCAACTGACTGGATATCATTCCAGAAGCTGTCATCAAAGTCTAATTCCACCTGAATTGGCCTTACAGTTAATTACTCCGCTTTATTTCTGCCAAAGACAAGTTCTTAGAATTCTTTAAATAATTTTAGAACTGCCACAAACTTAACAATGGAAGTTGAAGCATTTACTTATGGAGCAAAAGATGCAGCGAGATTCAGCAAGATTCACTGGAGAGCCAATTTCAAGGGCACTTTAAGAGGGTATACTGCAGGAGCTAGCGGGTACATGTCTATTTGTTCAGTGTTAGGCACGCTAACCAAAGACAAGAAATAAAATTAAACAAGAAAACACGTACTTTATTATCTGTGTTTCCAACACTGAATGTCAGAAACAAAATGCAATATAAACTAACGGCTAATGCCGGACATATACAATCGACACTAGCCAGACTACAACATAATATACATATACGCTAGAATCTATACAACTCCTCTGGAATTGTCAATATAAAGGAAGTATATATCGGTTAAGTACGCGCGACTATAGCCGGTCAGGTCCTAACATTCAGTCATGTGTTCATGTTCACTCTTCAAAGTTTAATATAACTTCTATATTTATATTAAATCTTTTCTTTGCTTTGCTGTTTGCCTGCCCTCTGCTGTACATTGGACTTTGCCCACCTTAGGTACCTACTAATATATTATATTATTGTATCGTCTCCTCCTTCCCTTTCAACGCTAGGATGGGGTGAATGCTAATGTAGGTAGAGAGAAAACAGCAAATAAAAAAAGTTTAAAAAAATATGAAAGTCTTATTATAATTATGAAGAGTAAACAGAAAAACAATATTGAACAAATAAACATATCTCCGCTAGCTCCTGTGGTATACCCTTTTGAAGTACCATTAAAACTGACTCTTTGGTGAATCTTGCTACATCTTCTAGTCTATAAATAAATGAAATAATTTCCAAATGTATTATTGTGATAATTCTAGAATTATTTGTGTAATTCCAAGATATTATCTTTGGCAGAAATAAAGTGGAGTAATGTGGAGTAATTGATAAAAGAGCCGATTCTAACAAGATTAAAGCTTTGATGACTGTTCTAAAATAGTGTTCAGTCAGCTGAAGCAAAGCTTGGACTTGGTAAAGAAGAGTTTTGAGGGAGCATGATGAAGATAAAACCATTCTTTTGTAGATTGAACTGGTTATAAATAATAACCCAAGAAGTTTCCAAGTAACCATAAGAAAGATGATACATGGCAATTTGTAGTGTAGGTGCACAAAGGATTCCATAAATTATTGTGGCAAAGGTGTAGACATAGAGGGTTTGACACTTAAGGTGCAAATAGGATAAAAGGAAAATATTATTGAAAAGGTGTAGGCAAAATATAGGTGGATAAAGACAAATATTGGTGAACATAACTGAGCAGTTATGCCATAATGACTCAAAGAGATAAGTGGACCAGCAAATATCCTAACAATAATGTGTTCCATATTTCACTACTATCACGTCACAAGACATCAGAGTTACCTGATCAAAAATGTTATCTGCCACCACCCATACACATCAATGACACTGGGAAACTCTACAAAGTTGCAGATATTTTGGATGTTAAAAAAACTTGTGGAAAGTTTCATTTTTTAATATTTTGGAAAGGCTATCCAGACTCAGACAGTTCATGGGAACCAAAAGAGAACTCAGTAAACTGTCGTGAACTTGTTGGGGATTCTAAGCATCAATTTCAAGAGTGCATGGAATCCATGGCAAGGGGGGCGCATGTCAGGATCTGATCTGCTTTGCCGTGATCTGTTATGAAACTGCAATTCTATGGACTTAATTTGTCTTACATGTGCATTCTTGTAAAGTGTGTTCTCTTAAAGAGTATTATCTTAAAATGCGTTTTCATAAGTGTGCGCTCTTAAGTAGTATTTTATTGACAAGATTCACTCTTGGCAGCACATGAATAGGGATCAATATACAATTGGCTGTGTGTGTTTTCTTTGGATTTCTGGTTGTCTTCATTACTGGTTACATGCATAGTCTTTAGTTTAGTGATTCCTCACAAGTCCACCAACTCACAACACCACTATAGACTTCAACTGTGTTAGGACTGCAGCATCTATTTTTGACCAATGCTGCTTTAACTAAAATGGTTACAAAATAGTTGCAGTCGATTTTTGTTTATGTTTGCTGCATTGCAAGTGATTAGAAGCCTCACTTTCAATCCTGTAGGTTATGGTTTGCAAGTTTATATTCTGTAGCTCAGAAAATACTGTAACACATATCTTTTGTCTTGTCTAGCTTGTTAACATAGTTGTCAGTTGCGCTTTATATCTTCTAGTCTTTGAAAATCTAGCAGGCTGCCAAGATGTACAGAGTTAGCATTTAATGTTCCTATAGGTAGACAAGCAGTTTGCTGGCTATAGCTCTAATGTAGTACTTTGATTGCACATTTTGCTTAGATCCGTATCTTTGTTTATATTTGCAGTTATGTCCAGTACATGATCCTATATTTATTTTATTTGTAGTACATATCACAGTCACTATTGCTATACTATCTGAGCTTGTGGATATTTTTAGTTTCAAACTGATGTTTTTGCTCATTTGTTAAAATGCAGTAATGCATATGTGAACTGTCTTCTGTTTCTTGTTCTTTCAGTTTTTTTCCTGCTCAAGTTTTTCCTCATTCTTTTCATTTTTTTCAAGCTTTCGATTTGTTTTGTTTGCACACATTTTTGTTGCCTATCTTGCCCAACATTCTCACTACAACCATACCATCATTTATGCTCCTTAGCCTGCCCCAAATGCTGCGGTCACTCTCTTACTCTCCAGTACATTTTACAAAATACCCTTTTCATGGGAAAGATGCTGATAATCACAAGGGATACTGCCTGCCATTAAAAAGATTTTCCAGTGGCAAGGTGGCACACTGCTTTAGCCTCAAACTGTTTAAATGAGATCCCATCCCTTTGAAAGAAAAAGCAGAAAAGAAAACCCCAGGATGTGGAAGACAGGATATGCTGCAGGTCTACCATTAACCGCAAAATAATCAAGATGAGGCTTTCCATGCTTTGTATCAAGGGGAGCTAAAAGCAAAGATAAACATGTTCAAGTATCACTTGAGCACTAGTAGAGGTGTGCCAAAGATGGAAAAGATATTCTTCTACTGCATTCATTACTGTGGCCACTACCAAAAGTAAAGCAGCTCTAACCAAATTTGAACTAACATATCATTATGTACAAAGTGGCATGCATGATTGACTTGAAGTGGTCCAACTGTGCCCTCATCATCCAAATTCTGAAGTACACCGGCAAAGATTGCATGACTGCATGCTACAACCATATGCCTCAGTATTAAGCAAACAATGGCAAATACATTCAACATCTTCTTTAGGGGCTGGAGCAGTAGTTTAGATCACTAGACCACAGCAAAATGTATGCAAACTTTAAGTGGTGCTTGTCACATGTGATTAATCTGCTGGAGAGGGCCCAAACCTAGGGTTTGCTCTGACTGTAGTATACCAATATCACATGCCAGGCTGTATCTGCATGCATTGAAACTGTACTTGTACATTATGCTTACCTACTGCTGGATGCAAATGGATTTCAGTCAGTAAGGCATGTCAAGACACAATAGTAGGAGTATCTTGTCAGGCTGCATGACTTGCAGCAATTTATGGAGGCAAATGAGATATGTGCCATTAGTAGTTTCACTCTGCAGCTCTAGTACAAAGCATGTGGTGGTGAATACCAACATCCTGCAAGGTTCGTTGGGATATGTTGTAAAATGAGATTGGAGAAGTAAGATGCCATCCTTTCTTTCCTTCTTTAAGCAGAATCATATTAATTGAGAATATCATTTCAAGCTGACCAAGGTGGAAGGGAGCAACAAACAACTTGACATTAAGTACAATACTGAGTGATGAGTATGGAGGAGTGTGGACATGAGGTGGATGCAGCTGGAGAAGAAGTCCTCTCCCATGGCTTGGGAGCCCTACCTGTGCAGCAAGAGGATGATGGTAGTAGATCCAGGCAAGGGATCTGGCAATGTGCATGGGCTTCTAAGAAAACGGTAGCACTACATTTCCTTGTTACAGCAATGGAGAGTATTACAAGAAGATTGGTAGCACCAAGGTAGAGAATATGCAGCT
The DNA here is from genome assembly GCA_032358265.1 of Vaucheria bursata. Taxonomy (NCBI): domain Eukaryota; class Xanthophyceae; order Vaucheriales; family Vaucheriaceae; genus Vaucheria; species Vaucheria bursata. The sequence continues at coordinate 22,140 of JAULBW010067890.1, forward strand.
GTTGTGCTTGGGGTAGCTGGAACTACAAACAAAGTTGGATTAGCTGACCACCAAGAGTTTGTCTATGAAATTCATGCAGATGCACATTGCACATTTATTTTGCATACCGGATATGCTGCTGCTGCACAATAGAAACTAGACACTACATGTGCTGCAGTTTGCAGTACGGATGGAAGCAAAAAGTAATGAAGGATATTTGTGATCGTATCTTGCATGGTGAGGGATGCAAAAGGATAGTCAACTGGAGATAGTTGTGTTGGGAATAGGAATTTTCTTTACCTGTTAGTCAGTTCACTGCATTAGTTCAATGAAGGGCATGCATGAGGCATTGCAGCAGCATGATGAAGTGCACGATGTCCAGGAGGACTATTTTTCTGTTAGAAACATGAAACACAACAGAACACAGGAAAGTGTGGCAGAAATGTGTGTATTTATCACGTGTTAATTGTGTTGACAAAAGTAAGGTAACTTTATCAATACAACAAACTATAAAACCCTACTAGAATCTGTGCAGCCAATTTACTTGGAATGTCATGAATGAACACTGACCGCAGTTATAAAAATAGAATTAATCCCTAAGAGAGTTAATTCCTAACATTTTCTCAGTTGTACAGTTTCTACCGCATGAAGCTCAAGCTGACATACTGCAAAAAGATGGTGGAGTGTGGCAGTGCTTTGACACTGAATGTATATGCACTGCGTAGAATTGCAACATGAATTCTGCCCTGAACATTCAATTCATTTTTCTGCATGAGGCTTTACATAGAATGCGGCCTATGCGATTTACATGAATATATCAGTACATTATTGCACATAACTATCAGAGAAGAGGGAAGAAGTGCATGAGAGGGAGGACATCTCTCCCATATTTCGGTAAAGTATTGTGGATTGCTCCAGTATCTTGCTGGACCATCTAAGCTGCTGGTAGCTCTTGTTTCTTTGCTGTAAGAGAAACATTATAACGCGCTGAAATATTTATTACGTGGATTATAATTGGATACGCGATGAACCAATTAAATTCTGGAGAAATTTGCTTTGAATTTCACCGATATTCAAACGTTTCTCCATCTGTCCGATTTTAAGTGTCTATACAGCCAAAAGACGTGAACCCCAAAAACACACTGGATATAACATATTAAACACTACAGTATTAAGACTGTCAGACCTATTATAGATTTTTCAATTTACCTTCGACTCTAAAAAATTTTGTCATGGAAGCCATGTCGCAGCTTTCGTCAACCTTGACGGATGATGGGGATGATGGAGACAGCATTCCTATCACGGATCGCTTCCAAGAGAAAGCCTTAGTATGGATTGAAGATGAAGAGAAGACGTGGGCTCCAGCTGAAGTCATACGTCAGGAGTTTTCGAACCTTACTGTGGTTCATCAGCATACTAAAATAGAACACGAAATTGATTTGGTAGCTTACTTTTGCATAATATTAAATATTTTTTGTATCTCAAAAATGACTTGTCAAGCTAAGTTAATAATTTCTTCATAAATTTCTGAACTTGGCAGTATTGATCAGCTTTTTGAATCTCAATTTTTCAGCAGGAAACGATTCTAAGACCCACTTACTATGTTTCTTATAAGTTTATCACTCATATTATTAAATGGTGCATTTGCCTTGATGATTTTAGTTATATAGGGTTTAGGACCATAAACATATTATTAGCTGATAGTTTTTTGATTCAGCAGTGAATTAGCATTACGTATTTTTCAAAATAGTAGCCAAAATTATTTGCGAATAATAATTGCAACAAATTTATTAATTTTATTCTAAATCTATGCACATGAAAGGAAATCTGAATTTAAATATATTATTTCACGGACTATTTTTCATTAGTAATGTCAAAATTAAATACATAACTACATATATACAATAAAACTAAATACATTTTCAATGAAGTTTCGAATTGCTCAAACGATTTACAAGATTAAATAATTTTTGAAATGTTTGAATCCAAAATGTTTTAAAAGAGTTTGTTGACATGGTGCTTTTAATAAATATAAATTTGAGTTTGCTTGTGAACAAAGTGATTTGAAAAAATTTATATGTTTTACGTTCGACGTTATTATTTAAATGCTCAACTATTAAAGTTTTGACAACAAAAATTCACATCTTATTTTAAGTGTTAGTGAGATTTCTAAAAGTTTTTTAACATTAACGTTGATACTCTATAAACTGATACCATCGGGTATGCCAAAAATTATCGGTTAATCAAATACATCAGATTAGTGATATCAATATACCCAAGACAATGGAGTGGTAAAGCTATCGAATAAGCAATCGATTTGTGGAGAATCAACTTTATTTTATTACTTTTGCCTTATAGGAGTTTGCTGATGTTCATCACCAAAATCCGAAAGTGGTGGCCGATATGACGTCTATGTTTTATATTCATGAACCTGGAATATTGCACAATTTACGAGAGCGCTCAAAGTCATCTGTACGAAAACCATACACTTACATGGGTACTATTTTACTATGCGTAAACCCTTTACGCCCTATTGATGACCCACCAATGGAAAAGTTTCTAGATCAGCCATTGGATTCTGAAGTACCTCATCCATATGCAATTGCGGAGGTAATTCTATTCAAGATTGATTTTGTTCATTTGTCCTGAATACAAGTTTTTTATGATCTAAATAACCCCCCTAAACAGCAATAATTTTCGTTGTACTTTTGTACAAACTAAGATACTATATCTGAAGCTTTCTAGTGGTAACTTTTTGGTAAATTTTCATTTTATTCTTTTGGCAAGAAGTATTTGTGAATTTAAACGTTTTTTATGAGGAGTTCAATGATAATTTGAATGATGTTTTTTGTCAAAAGTTTTCTCAATTGCACATTGAAAACAATTTTCACCCGATTAAAGTAAATAATCACAATAAATTTGTTTTCCAGCTTGCATACTATCAAATGAGGCTTGGCAGCGATGGACTTAAAAACCAATCCATTGTTGTTTCTGGGGAGTCAGGTGCCGGGAAAACAGAAACAAGCAAAATTATGTTGCGATATCTTGCTCGGCGTACTCAAAATGGGGTAAAAAATATATACATATATAAATTAAATTTAACTTCAAACAAATAATCTTCTACAATAAGTTGACAATTATCCTTCAATTTTGTATACCAAGCAAAATGATTTCATTTAATAGATCCTAAACAAAAACCTTCATGTTCCACTATATAGAGGTAAATTATATTTTTATGAAATATTTTTTTCAATGTCACTGTTATATGAATTACATGATTAAAGTCGAGTTTTTTTTCATTGAATCATTTCAATAGGTGAATGGACTCGATAGTCGTATTATTGACTCCTCTCCAATACTTGAATCTTTTGGAAATGCAAAAACATTGAGAAATGCTAATTCTTCGAGATTTGGCAAATATTTAAAATTGCAGGCAAGTGACCTTTCATACTATATTTAAGAATTTATTCTCATTATAAAAAAAGTCAATTTTTACAGTCTGATTATTTGCTTATATAACTTTGTTGTAGCAGCAATCATTTCTTTTGATATTTTCATTCTTCTTTGATGTACCATCGAGTGAACCATCGATTCATGGAATATCACCTGTAGTATATATTTGTTCCTGTATAGTTTACAGAAGAAACTGGCTCTCTTGTTGGTGGATTCATGGATACATATTTACTAGAGAAATCTCGAGTTTTGGCATCAGCAGTTGGAGAAAGAAATTTCCATATATTTTATGAAATGTTGGCTGGAATGGATCTTGCTGACAAGCAAGAATTAGGCATTACTGAAGCATCAGATTACTATATTCTTTCCCAGGTACAAATTTTTAGCAGTTGCTTTGCAACAAAAATTATTCTACATTTGATTTTCAGATTATTCAGCGGAAACCTTAGTGTAAGACACCTTAGTGCACTGGCGTTTGTTCGATGATGTCAAGGCTTAAGACGATTCAACTGTTTTCTTAAATTTTTGCAGGCAAATTAAAGCATGTGTACTCATTTTAAGTCAAATTATTTTTAAAATAGAATCTTTTCAGAAATATGATTCACAGAATTAGCTAGTTTGCCCATAAAAAACCATTACTATACTATTTTTACAAATATTTACAATTTATGTATGAACTAGTATCCGAATTAATCAACCGCATGCTATAAAGCTTATGAATTTTTCAATTTGAAATACATTTTTATTCAACAAATATGCGCTTGAATAGGGGGGGTGTATTGCTCGGGGGAAGGTGGATGAAGCAGCTCAGTTTAAAAATGTTGTGAATGCCTTCAATACTATAGGACTTTCTAAAGATCTTCAAAAGCAGGTGAGAATTTTAAGGTCTATTACCAGTAAATGTTAGATATAGCAAATAGGCGAAAAATATTTTTCTGTGCCGCATTCAGCTTCAGATTTCCGAATAAAGCTAATGCAGGATTGAATGGAATAATGTTGCAGTTCTGAGAGATTCATTATGTCTGAAGCTAATTGTTTTTTTCAAAACTATATTATGTTTTTAATTTGGTTCTCTGCATATTTTTTTATTTTCAAAGCCTTTCGTTCTATTAAGAATTTTTTTCAGTTCTAGCTCTTGATGAAAATTTTCCGGTTTGTGCTGGTAAATATTTTTTATTTCTTAAGTAAAGATTATACTTTTGCTGCAGTGACAAGTTTTTATTGTCAGTTTTCTTTAATTGTCTTGTAATAATGCATATATTTGCACCCACAAATGGAAATTTTTATTTTTCTTGCTGCATATTTGTAAGGTTACTCTCTCTGCCATTCTCTTCCTTTTTATAAATTTGGAATGAAAAACTAAATGTATTTTTTATGTAAAGATATTAAAATTGTTCCATGAAATATGTCTAGTTTGCCAGTAAAAAATGCTGTATAGAACGATTTATGGGTATTAAATTTTGATATAAAGAGGATTGTATAATTATCTTAGGTGTGTAATATACAGTTACTTGTGATTCTTTTAAATCTAAGATATTTTTGATATTATTTTAATTTAAATAATTTCTTGCATAATGTCCAGGTTTGGGGCATACTTGCTGCAGTGCTACACGTGGCATGCCTAGAATTTGAGAATGAAGAAACGATTGAGGGCCTTATTGCATCCCTTCCTGAGCCTTTTCAACAGGTGAAAATAATACTATACCAGTATATGTGAAGTTTTAATTTATATGCAAGGCTTTCTGCAGATATCGAAATTCTGTCTGTTTCAATTTTTGCTTTTCTGCTTTCTTTTGTTATATATTTATGTTCATATATTTTGGGGGCAATCATATATTATTATCTTTCTATTGCATCAAAAAAGCTATTCTAGGTGTTGATCTGCGATTGCTGCAAGTCATTTTTGCTTTCTTATCGAACATATTTTAATTCTAATATGTTATTCTTAATATTTCACAATATTTCAAGTGTCTTATAAACTATGATCCCAGAAATCCTGCCCCGTATGGAAGGCAATTCTAAAATTTGCAAATATCCATACAGAAGAATGATATTTGCACCTCTTTCCATCATTCTCAAGGTCCTCTCAGTCATGCTTAATTTCACTTTTTTGTACAGCACACTTCGAAATTACTAGGGGTGGAATCCAAGGATATTCGACAGCTTCTACTGGAGCGTACTGTTACGACACGTGGTGAAAGATTTGTGAAGCGAAATGATATGGCTACAGCCGCATATGCTCGAGATGCTTGTGCAAAGGCTTTGTATGAACACCTTTTTTTGTGGGTAGTTAAGACAGTGAGCGCATCCTTAGGAAGAGCAGATGATGAACTTCCGTTTATTGGAGTTTTAGATATTTTTGGATTTGAAAATTTTTCACGGAATGAATTAGAACAATTGCTAATTAATTACACGAATGAGTCGTTGCAAGATTTGTTTAACAAACAGGTACATATTTTTATTGAATAAGCAGTAAACTTCGGATATCACAAATTTTCATTATAACAAGTAATCTAATTGTCATCTCAAAAGTTTAACTTTAGATTTTTGAATGTAACAAATTTCGGATATAAGGAATTTATTCAGTGACCTCAGAAAAGTTATTGTATCCAAGGTTTATTAAATTGCAGTCGACAACCAATAAAAGTTGATAAATTTTAATGATATTGAATACATTTGAGAAAAAAAGCATAAAGCTGTAAAGAGGGGCGAAAGAGAAAATGTTGAAATACGTATTATGCTAATAATTTTCAATGGTATTTTTTGCTCAAAATAAAGTGGACTAGTTAAAAATGGGTTAAAAATATGCAAAGTAATCATGTTGAATATTTTAGAAAAAAGTAACTGTTGGCTCAAATTTAATTCGACTCTGTCGAAATCTACTGATATAACTATTTTCCTTGTTACATTGTTTTAGTTTTAAGAAGTGGTGTCTAGAATCATTTTTGTACATTTATTTTAATTTTATTTTCTTGTTACAACTAAATAAAAGTGAAATGCCAGCACGTGAAGTCATAGAGAACTGTTAATTTTTGAAAGTTTAAATAAAATTTGAAATTACTAATTCTCAATCAGATTCGATATACCGATTTATCTAACTTAGAGTAGTGCAATAAATATTACGGTTCTTTGTCTTTCTGAAAGTTAATACTCTTTTATTGGGTATTTGTTTATATTTAAGTACACGCACTCTGTAGAATAGTAAGTGACAGTATAATAGCCATTATTGAAGCATAGCTCATAAATCTTCAATACTACTCTGTCTATTTTCTACTTTGGACCTTTATATTGCTCTCTCATGAACTATTTATAGCAGTTTTAAATTGACTGAATCCCTATTTTTCTTATTTAGGTCTTCATCAACGAGATCAATTTATATGAACAGGAGGGTATTGAAGTTGAAGTTTCATCGTGCCCTGATAATTCTGAGTGCATTAAACTTTTATGCGCTAAACCGGTAAGCAAATTTTGTATCTACGTATAAATATATTAATATGCTATCTACGAGACTTTTGAAAGAAGGACTTTTCAATAATATTTCATAATGCGTTTTTTGTTAATACTATTTTAAAATATCCTTATAAATTACATAAGTACATGTAGTTATAGATTATTTTTAGGATGCTATAACTTATTGCTTTTAATTTGTAACTTTTAAATGTTATTACCAGATGACTCAATTATCAAAAGTTGTTGAAATAGTGATATGTGAAGTACTTTTAATTTGAATGTTACAATGTTGCATCTATTGCACACTTTCAATGTTATTTATTATCATCAATCCTCGTTATCAATAATATAATTTTATTTGAATCTCATATGGATTGATTCTAACTCACATTTTCATGTATTTTTTATAGTTAGGTCATCTGATTATTGATAATATTTGAGAATTTCGAGCATTTATATTTCATTTATTCAAATGCAATTTGCGATACATTTTTATACCAGCATTTTTGTACTTTAAATATCTTTTTCTACTTTTAAAAAATGATAGAATGGAATAATCACAATGCTAGACACTATGTGTCGCGAGCCGGACCCCAGTGATGCTCGTTTTTGTACGGTATTGCACTCAAAGCATGGCAAAGATTTAAATTTCCCTGCTGTACATAAGAAAGATATGAAGGATTCATTCATGGTCAAGCACTATGCAGGCAGGGTCAGATATACTGTTGAAGGTTGGATCGTAAGAAATAATGACCGAATTCCCGAGGCATTTCAGGTTTGAACATGGATACTTTGGAAAAATTAAACAACATTAATAAAAGAATACATCCCAATAGGTTCTATTGTTATTAATAGTTGATGGTAGGACAGCAACATTTATTAATGGCCTGGAAAAAGTTAGCAAAATCGTACAAATTTAATCTGTTTTGGGCATCATTATGCGCAGTTGGTTAATAATAGGCTACTTTATATGTATGTATTCGATATATTTTTTCGGGGTCAACTTGGGGCATAATAGAGATGTAGGAGCAAATACATTAGATTTTATTACGCAATTATATTTTAACTGGCACATCAACCTGCACTTCAATCAGCCCTTTTTGCATAATTTCCCTCGCTGCGCTGTGGTTGTTTGTGCATTGTAGTGACAACTGCCTGCTTACATATGATAATAAATGCTTGGAGCTTTTTTCTTTAGTAAATCAATTTCACGGCGCAACATCATAAGCACCCCGTACACTATAGGCTTTACTTTTTCCATCGAGTTTGGCTGATTTTCGCGGTTGACTCTCTTTTTCTTATTATAGGCATAGAGTTGCTCTAGAAACGTACTATATAATTGCATAGTAAGATCTAATATAATAGATTGTATACTGTATTGGTTTACATAATATAGGATAAATATATATATATATAACCTTGCATGGCTGATGATATTTTAATGTTCATAGCTGTAGTAAATGTCAGATCCAACAAATTTGTCTCGATTACATTAGTTTGTTATTTCTGGACTTTATTATGTCCAAAAACTTGAAACTGAACTAGCACAAAATGTCTTTTTCGTGTATTTATTATAAACAAAAATATTTATCAAATGTGAATTCCTTATATCCAAAGTTTACTATATTGAAACTGATTACATCAACATGTAAACATCATAACACATTTTATGCTACAGCAAATTTTGAATAAGAGCAACTTAGAAGCAGTGAGAGGTGCAGCTTCAATCTTACCATCTTACTCAGTCACTAATTCCCCCCCCTCTAGAGCCAAAGGTGGGGGCCCAAAGTTAGGCCCAAAGCCTACTGTAGCTAGGGGTTTTATTGATAGTATGGCCCAACTTAGCACTGTTTTAGAGGCAACAAACTGTAACTTTGTGAGGTATGAAATATAATTATTATTTGAATATATTTATGTTGATATTCAATAAATCGATGAACCACTAAATAGTATTTCTATTGTATGATAGCTATACCCCTTGAACAGTTCTGTTTGCTGATGGATATTGATATCTCTAGTCCATCTATTCGATTTACTGATAGCTTTTTGTGAAACTGATGGTATCGGTTTATGGAATATCAACTGAAATTAACTAATCTCACAACTATCGCATGTTCATCAAAGCTTCTATAGGTTTTTGAATAATAAGTTTTAAAAAAATATATCCTAAAACTTTTCTTGCTGCATACATATTTTAATATGCGATTTATTATTATTTTGAATTTTCCATCTTATTTTTGCTAATTATAAGTTATAGTAATGTTCTACATTGCCTAAATTTTTGTGAAAAACTGCACTTTACTATTTTTAATTGCGCTCTGTGCTTGCTGCCTAATTCAAATTTGAAAGTGTAATTTTTTAGTTATTTTTTTTAAATCTGCATCAATTGATGCACTGAATTTTCTCTACAATCATGGCAAGTACAGGGCCATCTTTTCAAAAAGATATTATCTATCAACATGGAACTGAAGTAAAACCTGAAAATTTTTGCTATGCATTCTCACCAAATAAAAAAAAATAGTTCACTTGATATGCAATTATACGTTATATTTTCTAAAAATTATTTGGAATAATTTATAATTTTGAAACTCAAAAGATATATATATGTTTATATAAAGCTCGTTATATTGTCATAAATATTATGCAGGTGTATAAAACCAAATTTTGAAATGGAGGTTGATAGATTTGAAAACAAATATGTTGTGGAGCAGCTACAGTGTTTGGGCATATTGCAGACATGCGAGGTCAGCATATATATGAATATATGTATGCACATAAATGTACATTGTTGATAGGATGATAAATATTTGTTCTATTCGAAAATTTTTGTAATTATTGTTTTATTTGCAAAATCAAAAAAATTTATTTCATAAAATCTTTTTGAAATCTTATCATTTTATTTATTAAAAACAATTTCGTTTTTCTTGATGTATTTTTCTCGTATTTACATACAAAACGTTGCGATCCTGTTGATAAAATTTAGGAACTGACTGGAAATTGAAGTGTGGGTGAACAAGTTCTAGAACATTTTCAAATCTTAAAATCCTGGTAAAAAAATTTCATCAAATTAGCCTTCCAACAGTTCTAGCATAATAATTAACTTATAAGAATGATGCTATCAAACTTATAGTGTTCAATTATTTGTATCTTCAATAATGCGTTTTTGAATAATCCACAAAATTCATTTTTTATGAACATAAAAAATCTTTTTTGCCAAAAATGAAATGACACTGTTAAGATGTATACTAACAAAATTCAATACTTGGCAGGATAATTTGAAAGGGAACATTCTGTTCATATTTTAAAAGTAATCTTTTGTTAACGAATGAAGCCGGAAGTACATCGGTTATGCAACTCAATTTCATTTAAAAGGTTTTACATGATTAGTAATGGCATGTAAATAATGATTCCTTTTTAAATAAGGTTTTGAAAGTTGGTTTGCCTACCCGAGTAACCTACGCCGAGCTAAAAGATGTTTTGAAAGAGCATGCATCTGAGGCTGAGAATCTATTTAGAGGAGAGCCTGAAACTGCTCTGATTGCTGCAGTATTGTGGGCTTTTGATGTTCCCAGCGACGCATTTAGACTTGGAGCTACCAGAGTGTTTTTCAAGGCTGGACAGATTGCAACATTGGAAAATATATTGAAGTAAGCAATTATTTTATATAGCTTATGTACGATATACATCGAATGAAATGTATTTGCTTTAAACGAATATTTACTTGCATCAAATAAGATAAAAATTAAAATATAATCAAGTTCAGCTTCAGATTTTGGACATGGCAAATGAATTCTTCCGTACCGACAAATTCGTTAAATTTGAATTTTACTTTATATATGTATACTGTAAGCGTTTATCTTGGCGATGGCAGAATCTTAACCTCATAGTCATAAAACATGCTTAAGCTGATTCTAATTGGATTAACTCAAAAGAATTCATTCATGTCTAAGCAAATGTGAAGCATATTGAGATGAGATAAGTTGAATTTATCACTCGATATGTGAGTTCAATAAAATGCATGATAAATATAAATATTGGATGAAGCACACATTACCCTTATTATTTTTAATAAAATAATTTTAGAAGTTTTTTAATTTTATCTTGTAAGCTCTATATTACTGAGAGGTATTTTTCCGCTGCATATGATTAGTTAAACTATTTTAACATGTATCTGTTCATACTTTCAGGAATACAAACAAGGAAAAAGGCGAAGAGATTATTGTTAGGCTTCAACAAGCTCTTAAAGATAGACAAGCTGCTAAGGTATTTTTTACATCTAACTCCATACTTTTTACATGCGCACCAAAAAATTTATCATTTTTACAGCTGTTTTATTTGTTCTAGCTTATATTTATAAAAGTTCTTGACGATTTTTTACCAAAAAATTTATTTAGTAGTATGTTGATATTCTAAATATGGATTATGTTATGTATATTTGTATGCATTTATTTTTGTACCTGCTGATCTATGCAGATTGTTGCAGAGGAATCTGAAGAGTTACTTATTGAAGCAAACCAGTGCGTGTCAGAAGTGATGAACTCATTAATGTTGACTGGACCGGGATCGAAAGATAGACCTATGTCATGCAGAAATCTCTTGCAGCATGATTATCCTATGGTATAAATACATGTATTCTTAGCTTTTTCAACAGGAATTGTTATCATTTTCCCTAACTGTTTTTTATCAATGACTCATTCAATATGTGTTTTGTTTCTTTTCTAAAGGATTTGTTAATTATGTCAAAACTGTGTACTCGAAAAACGTTCTGACATTAGAGTAAATATTTTTTTATTGGATTGGTTGCATATGAAAATCTTCTCGTTCGTTCCCCATTTGTATACGTTAATGTAAAATATTCTTAAATAAAAAATTACATGATATCAACAAGTTCATTAAAACTAATTAAGACTAGTGAAGAAGAGCTATTTTGTATGCATATTCCTATAGAATTTTTAAAATTTTCTGTATTCATATGCACAGATTTTAAAGTGCACTAGAAAAGTGGCAAATCCTAATCATGTGCATGCGTTAGTTGAGGCTTCAAAAAAAGATGGATTGGGAACGTATGCGCCTCAGTCATTAGTCGAGTTTACTGATGCAGCAGAAAAAGCGCTGGAAAAAATTGAATCCGCACTGTACGTTTTCATTGTATACATTATGATTTTATTGAATGAGATTTGATTGCGAGGTTGACTTCAAAGTTTGACTCAGTGGTCTTACAATATATTTTAGCTAAAAAGTTGTTAAATATAGATTTCGCTTACCTAGATTTCAGATATAAAATTACTGATGCTATATTTCATTAGCATTCAAACTACAAATGTGTTTATACGTTTTCCTATTAACAAAGATGAAGCTTTCATAAGGCTCGAGTAGTTGTTCTAACAGATGTAAACCACGTTTGCCTTTCTCAATAAAGCATGTTTCATATTATATATATGTTAAAAATACTGTTCTGAATCCTCTTTGCTTATTTATCAATGTTTTTTACATGAATTAATTTGAGAGGATAGTTTCAGTAATATTATGCAATTTTGTTCATTGGCGAATGTATTTGTGTGATTATATTAGGAAATCGGCCAATGCTCTGGAACAGGCTCTAAATGCTGCAAATGAATCGAATAGTGCAAAGCTTTACGAAGCAAAACAGGATGCAATTACCGATCTTCAAGACTTTAGATCTCGACTTCAAGTTACAGTTCGTGCGGTTCTCGACTTTGCCAATAAATGCCAGGCCCAACAGGTTTGCATCATATTGTTCATAAAAATATATATTTTTTGGCTGATAATGTGTTTAGTTCTCAACAAAAAGAAGGATTTTAAGGAGATTAAATTTTGATGTTGGTTTTTCACCTTTTCAAGGTCCTATCGAAATGTTCAAGGTCTTATATGACTTGTTTCGTAGGTATATAGTGACATCATATGAACTTTTGCTAAATTTCCTTGAAATTCTATGTATGTAGGTTTTGAAATCGATTAGTGTTTGAATTTCAATATAACTCTACTTGATTTTAAGGAATATATGGGACTGGGAGAATGTTTTCGAGAAAATGTTGGGAACTGTCAATTTCATTGAATCTAATGGACCTACATCTTCTATAAAATCGTACAAATCTAAAAACTCATATTTTATTTATTGTATAATTCTAGGCTGAAGATAAAGCTGCTGAAGCTCGAGAACTTAGTGAACATGTTGCAAAAAAAGCCGAATATGCCTTAGAATGTATTTCCACTGCTGCAGCCGCCAATGAGGCTCATCGTAAAGCTATGTCTTTAGCTGAAGCCAGCTCAGCTCTGTGTCCCGAGCGAGCCGAGGCTGCAGATGCAGCAATTGCCTATTTTATGAAAGTGGCTCGAAGAGTTAATATAGAAGAGAAAGAGGCACGGAACGAAGCTGCACGCATCGCCAAAGAGTTAGCTGCTGCACAAGAGTTAGCTGCGGCTCAAGAGTTAGCTGCAGCTCAAGAGTTAGCTGCGGCTCAAGAACTAGCTGCTGCACAAGAGTTAGCTGCAGCCCAAGAACGAGCTCTTGTGCAAGAGCTGACTTCCACCCAAAAGATTGCTGTTGAAAAAGAAATAGCTGATGACCAAGTGATACATTTTGACCGAGAGATAGCTACTGACCTACAGATAACTGTTGGTCAAGAGAGAACTGTCAACAAAGATATAACTGTCGATAATGAGATAGCTGCTATCCAAGAGATAATTTCTCTCCAAGAGTTACATATCACCCAGACGACAGCTGAAGTTGCTCTTAAACATTTAAATGGTTGTAATTCCGAGGATACTGCTGATGATCATGAAGATGTAGTTGGAAAAAGTCATACTAGAGAGAGCTCTATAAGTTCAGTTATATATGTCAATGAGGAAATTGCTGATATAGAAGAGGTACTTCACATTTTCTTATATATTACTTCATAATCGAAACTTACAATGTGGACGAGATTCCATTACTAATATTAAGGATTCAAATGTTTTTAAAAGTTAACTTTCTGAGAATTTTTTACTTACATGCAAGAAACCTTCAATATAAGCAAGAGAACAATTTTCTTATGTTTTCTCAGTCCTCAGAGAAAGTAAAAGCAATATTATTTGACTACGTATTTCAATTATGGTAAGGATCTACAGAACTTTAATACAGATGGAAGGGAGAACAAAGTAATGTATGATTTGCTCAAGTTTTTAGTTTGTATAGAATACGTATCTGTATGTATGCATATTTATGATATTCTGTAAATCGACGGTCTACTAAATGATATTTACTCCACTGACCGACCGTTACTGGCGCATATTGATATTTCTAATCTGATATATTCGATAAGCTGATAATTTTTGGTTTAACCGACGGTATCAGTTTATAGAATATCAATCGTATTTGTATATTTATAATTGTTCACATGGTATGGATGTAAAGCAATCTGATCATCATGCTATGTGTTATGAAGGTCACAGATAAATATGAAAATGAAAAGCCATTGAAAATTGAAGTCACTGCTGTAAATGGAACCGAAACTGTTGTAAATGGCAATGAAGTTGTCGAGAATGAACCTTTAGGATTACCTCGACCTAGATCATCGCTCAGAATGGCATTGGAAGAGGCAGAAAAACTTGCAATGGAAGAATCTGAGGTGAAAATTAATTTAAATTTCTTTGAAAAGCTATTTATCTTTTCAGCTCTGTATTCAATTGATTGCTAGTATTTCCACTCGGCGACTTAGTTGCATCTCGATTTAACTTTTATCGTACTCTTGCATGTATTCAACTTTTAAATTTAGCAATATGATCATGAATATGTATTTATTTGTTAGAACCAATGAATGAAAGTGCTTTTTGTAACATTGAATGCTATGCGCATTTCATTGATATTCTTCATGGTATACCAATATATGCATATGTTTTACATATTCAACATGAAACAATTTTTCTTAGAAGCTTTAGGGTTTGCTGTAAGAAAGTCATACGTGATTCTCAATATTTTCAGCTCATATAAATAGTAATATAATTAATAAAATATATAAAGAAAGTCCAAAATCACCAATATAAGTAGCTAACGGTATTAATTCTGCTTTATTTGCTTAAATACATGTGCCAAAAATTTTTTATATGTATGAAAATAATCTCCAGTACTCAACATCTCAAACCGGACTGCTATAAATATTATGGAAATGTTAGTCTCGAATCAGTTCAACCATAAAATCATGTTACCAGTACACAACCCAATGGCTAAAAGGCTAACCTGTTATTTCCTTAAGCAGCGTTGTTAATAATTTGATTCATGAAACCTTGGTTTATATGGAAGGAAAAATTGAGTGCAGTTTTTAATTTTTAATATTCGGAAACCGTGCAAACCATGTAGAGTCTTGCAATTTTTGGATGTGATTGATTTGTTGATTATAGAAGGAAATGGAACTTCATCCGATTTTGAACGATTTGCACATTAAACTGCCAATATAAATTTTTGAGAGGCACCTTGGGTAATTTTGACTCGTCTTACTTATTCCAAGTCATAAATTCGAATGTAAACGGGTATAGCTGTCTTTCATTTTCTTCGTCCAATAAGATGAATGAAAAGTATTCTTTAATAGTCTTGGTCTCCTATTGGCTGTGCAAATTTTTTATGCGGTTTAAATTTTCGGTTGAAATAATGGGTGGGCTTGGAATGTGGAACACAATCAGTTAAAGCCGGCATTGGTAAAATCGTTCAACAATTCAATAAACTAAATTCAAGTAAACCGAATCTAACAAGATTTTAAATGTTCTAGCTCGTCAATCTATATCCCGTTATCACTACCTGAACAAACGGCAAATATATAATTGCTGTTTTCTTTGTCGAAGAATATTATTTATTCATCACTGACATCAAGTCCATATATTTTAGTGGAAATTGCTTTCGCTGAAATTTTATATTTGACTAGTGAGAACCTCATATTCGTTGATGACGACCTTGTTAATCTTGATTGATGATGGAAATGTAAAATGCTTAAGCAGCGCGAAATTTAAGCAGTGCGAAATTTTTTGTGCTTTCGACTTTCGATACATAAAATTCTAGTCGCAATGCAAAGACATCAGTTGTTCAAACAGGTATCGCCGGCAAGAATCGATAACTCGTAAGATTTATATAATTGTATTGCAAGTTGACCCACTTTTAGATACTTTGAGAGTTTAAGTTTATTCAAGAAGAAGTGGAAATTGAATTACTTGCCCCGATTACAATCGAAGGAGTATACTTAATGCTGAAACATTAGATTTTTGCATATTTTCGATGCTATAAGTTTGAGGATCAAGAAGTCAGGGTTAACCGATTAATCTTGTTTACTCCAAGTTTCCATCTGCAAAAGGATTCTTAATGCCACACAGACAGAAGCGAAGCGTAGAAGAGAATAATTTTTTCCTATTTCTCGAAATTATCTTTTGCGCACCATTTGAATCTGCTGACAGCTAATCGAACACGGATTTTTTGTGTCGTATTTAGATAATGAATGCTTCCCATAAGGGAATATTTCAACTCGAATTAGATTCCATAACCTACGAGAATTTTTTTAGCGTTGGTGTAGTGACATATAGGAGTTTTGTATGCATAAATTATGTACCTTATCTTATTTACTAGGCATCTATGCTTGCTGAGCAACAGAATCTGGAAGAAAGAAGGCGTGCAAGAGTAGAGGTGCTAATAGTATTTTAAGTATACACAATTTTTAAATGTTCAGAGTAAATACATTTACTTAAAGTAATATTGTATGTAACTGAGTATTATAAGCAATTGCAATATGCATGCGGAGTAACTTTAGGATATTTGTTTTGCATGTGCAATTTTTTCCATCGGTAGGAAAATGGTTGTGTAATTTCCATCAGAAATTCGAACTGGAAAAAAAATGAAATTGAACATTAGATTTAAATCCATATCTTATTCTAATATTCTAATATGTGAAGTCGAGCTTTAAAATATGATTGTTATTCAGGACTTACAGTAATGATCAATCTGAGTTGAGCATTAGATTTATATCCTCAAGAAGAAAATTAGAGTATTTACTAATTTATGCTATATTGGAATTAGGTTGCAAACAAGGCTTGGCAACAGGAGTACTCTGCTGATGAGATGCCATACGAAGAGGTTTTTTATTAATCTTTATTGATGTATCTGTCCTATTTTTCTTTTAACGCCCTTATTTCATGTTTGTTCACCCTGCAATTCATAACAGAAAGCTCGTAAAACACGGAAAGAAAAAGGTTACTAAATCATTGGCTAAAACAGAAGTTCTTATGAAAAATTGAATTCAAATAATATTATTGAATAATATCTTAACATTACGAAAGCTTTATGTGGAGTTTAAAAAATTGCTGTTTGTTCCAGTCAATCCAACGCTTATACTTTTCTGGCACTCCATATTTTTTTCAAAGACTTGTAAATGGATAGATTTACCATGCTTTTATTTAAAAAGAATTATGTTTAGTTGTTAATATGGCACAGAATCGCAGACACAACAGAGTGAAAAGATGGAAAAAGACAGAGGGGGTGTTTTAGATTGAAGTGCATAATAACGCATCAATATAGAATTGTTTTAGAAGCTTGCAACTTTATATTCAAATAATGGCTACTATACTGGATTGTATGCAATAGTAGTCTGCATCAATATAAAAGAAATATAGCTAGTTAACGGAGAATAATATTAGATGAATTCTCATTTTTAGGTGCCAAATAATTCGGAGCCGCATCTTACAGAAACTCAAATGCCGGATATGCAGGTTTCCTAGCAATATATTTTTATTGTTTTTATTTGATTTATTTTTTTGCCTAGTTTTCAGTTAATATTTATTAGTATTATCAACCATTTTTATGTATTGTAAAATCTCAGAATTTTATGCTCTTAATACATTGCATTTTTAATTTGTTGTGCATTTTCTATAGCATGAAAAGCAAGGGCACTCTAACGGAACCTTTACACCGTCAATGCCGGTAAATTTTTTTTATTTTGAAGCTAGTTTTAAATTGTTTTACATCAAAGTTTCTAAATTTTTGGTGGTTTGTGTTTCCATCGGTGCAGAAATTGGCATAATTTTCATTTTTTGTTATTTCAAATCCAAGAAACTTGAATGAAACGTGCTTGGTGATGCTATAGTATTTATATCAGTAAAACAATGCATTCAATTACAGCAGATTTATTTTTTGAAAACTTTAATTAATTGCTCTTTTTGACCTTAAAAATGACTTCACCGTATGATTCCTGGCTTAGTATCTCTGCATTTTCTATATCAATCATTCTAAGTTGTCGCATGCATACAGTACATTTTAGAAATAACTTGCTAATAATGAATAAATGAAAAAGCCAAATGTGCCAAATTCATCTTCAGATTTCGGATCTAAAGAATTTTCGATATGGCGGATTATTTTAGTGGTCCCGACAGATTCGTTAAATCCAAAATTTACTCTATTTTTTATTGCTTTTTGTGGCATAACTCAATGATATATGCTAAAAATATATTGATCGTTTGACTTCTTTTCCATGCCATTCAATATGATGCTGCTTTATTTGAGTATGGTTGTATTTTTAATATGATTTTGGCTACTTTTTAATACATGTAGGACCGATTCCAACACATGGGTCCTCCAATGGTGTTCACTACACAGCGATCTGCACCCCCGCCAGGTCCTATTGATATGAATCAAGTTCGAAGAAGCTCTCAAGTAGGGATATATATATATATATTTATACTTTATGTTGTTGCAATAGTGAGATCCCGTGTTTGTTGTACTTTTAAACTAATTTTCAAGTGGATCCATGATCGTACAATCAATCTTGTCATCGTGGCATGTTTCGCCTAATTATGTTAATGCTTTTTTCATTGAACTTGATTGAATCCAAGCTTGTTTACGATATGTTTCAAATTCATTTACAGATAGCTGCTAGTCGGCGTATGAATATTAGAGACCGATTTGAGCAAGCCCTAAAAAAAGGTATTGTTGAAGGACACCTCAAGAAGAAAACGAAAATGCTCGATAGGTATGTTTGTTCGAGAATTTTGCACATAAGGTTGAAAGAGTCTCATTTTCAACTACAAACTTTTTTGTTGGAACTGTACTGAAACTAAGCTTTTATTCGCTAAGGTATTGCTAGCCATATTTAGTTATGCTTCAAATAACATTGATTCAGACTAGTAAAATGTACAATCCAGTAAATTTCCAATATGTAAAGAATTAGCTTCTTGAACAATTCCTTCTACTCTCTTAGTAATCTCTGTATCTCTGCGCTATACCATTTGCTGGTCATATCATGATAATTTTTTCAAATTCCTATTTTCAAGTACCTGTGATAAACCTATTATCTTAAGGATTTTTTGCTGTTTTGCATATAATATTTAAAATCCTGCCAAATAAAAAAATCAATTTTACTGTCAATTTTTCATTATGTGCGTGGCTACTAAAAATCTTCCAAATATTTGAAAAGAAATTCATCAGAGGATTACCATCAAGCGTTTTATTGAGATGCTGTACGTCGAAGAGAATAATTTTTTTTTATTCGATTTTTATGTATGATATACAAATACGTATATTTTTGAAAATAGATGGAAGCCTCGATACTTCATCCTAGAGGGCTCATATTTGGTATATTACGATAAGAAATCGCATATTGGAACTGAAAAGAAGAAATCACTTGAAATTCAACGTACCACTATAACTGCAATGACTAACACTAGAAACTGCTTTTGCATTAAAACGGAAGATGAAGTTTGGTTTTTGCTAGCTAAGGATGGAAAGAGCGTAGTCGATTGGATGACTTCTATTAATGCAAAAATATACTCTCTTTATATGGAGGTAAAACTATTTATGAAGTTAAATATATATTTAAATGCAATCAGATATGTATGAGAAATTGATAAAATAGCTTCATTTGAACTTGTCCCATAAGAGCATAGTTCTACAGCATTACAACATGCAGTAAACTTTGGATATTAAAAACGAGTTTGTTTGGACAACCGAATAAATTCATTATACCTGAAAATCTGAAACTAAATTTGGACACAATGGAATTTTTCATCAATTATTTTATGGGAAAATTTGCTCTGTCCGAACTTTACAATTGAGCAAACCAGTATTGAATATACGGTGAAATATAATTTAAAATGTGGGTGTTATGATGATATAAATTAGTCTCATTTCATCAGTATTACCCCTTCAGAGGTACATGAAATGCATAATTTAATTTCTCAAATCATTCAAATTAAACATTTTCAATAGAATTATTTTGTTAGCTCATGTATTTTCGTTTGTGGCCTATAACAGTACATGCATGATAACCTACACATAATTTTATACGTTAAACAATGATTGAGTGAAATTTGAAAGGGCGCATGTTCGCTATGATGACTCGCATATAAATACGCTACTTCACAAATGATAATGATATTTTTTACACTTTTTATGACAATTTCTATTAAACTACATTTCTCTTGACAAAGATGTATTTTCATGTTTCAAATAATAAGCATAATTAATTCGCCTTTAAACAGCTTTAGCCGAGTTTTTCTTTTGAAACGAATTGTCCATGTATTTCTTATTAAGATCTCTTTGTGTCTGTTCTCGCACTGCGCTGTGGTTGTTTATGATTGTATTATACGAATAACATCAATTTTATGCAGTGCTCATCACATTTGATACGACGTGGACGGTTCAATGTAGCTAGAAAATTGCATCTTCTGCAAAGCATCTACCAGCTTATCATCTACATCCCGTAGATCGTAGGCTTCACTTTTTCATTGAGTTTGGTCGAAATTGACTGTTTTCCACCTCTTCATCATAAGATACCTCATCAAGCCAGCATTTACTTGATGATGTCGCATAGTTTAAGCCAATCCAAATATTTCCTCATATTTTTTGGAGCAACTATAAAAATCAAGAGTAAAAGTATAATGATTCATATTCAAGATTACAATTCTCTGTTTGGCTTTAAAAATAACATTGCCGAATCAATCTCAGCTCGATATGCAGTTAAGAATGCATTAAATGATATTTTACTTATGTTAACAATTCTCTTAACTCTTTTGAACTTTCAGAACTACACTTATCCAGAAGATGATTTTTGGACAGCTGAAGGAACTATGTCTCTTCATGGATTTTTCCGGTCTTCTCCTCATACAAATCCTCAGTGGCTACGAATATATCCAGAGTTAGATTCCCCGCGAACAGGAAATGCTGTTGCGCCTGGCGAAGTGGTTGAAGTCATACAGACTAGACAGCTTGAGTGTGGAACTGTTTTTCTTAGAGTTGCAGATGATAGAGGATGGGTGCAAATGAAAAATGTGTCGGTATGTAACAATCTTAGACGCAGTAGAGTCAATACAGTGAACTTCGGAAATAAATAACTATTCTGGACAACCAAATGTATTAAAATTAAAATTAGTTTTTCAGCATCGTATGTATTTTACGATGACTTAACCTAGTTTTGTGACTTGTATTTACAATACTAGTGTTCAATCTAAAGAAATAAATATTTTTATAGGATTCATGTATCTGAAGTTAACTTGGGCATAATAGGGATTCTTAATTTTATTTTATAAGTGCAAATTCTTTAAAAGTAAATTTGCTATATCCGAGGTTTGAGCTATCTACCTGGTTGAATATTTCGAATTTTGTGTCAGTCGAACACTATGTTTCACAAATCTCTTAAAAATGAGTTGTAATTTTAAAGGATCTTCTTTGTATATTTTCTTAAAGTACAAAAAAATTGTAAGAATAGTATATAATTCCTTACTTGCTGGAATTTTTGGTCACATAATTTTTTTTTTAAGGCGAGAAGACTGTAAGCCAAAATATTGAATATAACCTATGCACTCGAGCAACTTTCAAAAGTAACTAGAATATGCATCATGGACGCATCAGTAATAAGTATGGTGTTTACAATTTTTGAGTTCGACATTTATGGTTTAAATATGCTCGCTATCATGTCGATTCAAATTTGGTTCAGCAAACTTTCTCTATTTAATGACTAAGCGAAAATCCATGTTTTGTCATGTTCAGCTTCAGAATTCCAGATATGACAAATTAATTCTATGGTTCCTGATCTGAAGGTTACTTTATATCTTCTCGATGCATCAAACATGATATTTTCATGAAAACACATGAATATATGCTCTATACTTATTTTTCTTGTTTCACTTTTTTTAGCGAAATGTCACACTGTTTGAACAAGTCCGAGGGGAATCTGAAATTGATAATAAAATGTATGGATTTTTGGATCCAAATATGAAACCGGTTCCTATTATCAAGGGTCCATGTTCTTCTGCTCAACAGACAGGTACGAAAATGCCCAATTTGTATAAATCATTATAATTTTTCTTGTGCTTTTATAGTGTATTGCGTCAGTAACAAAATTACATTCAATAAAAGGTGAGCCTCTTCAGTCGGACAAAAACATTCAAAAGAAAAGTAATTATTTTTCAACTGTTTAGCCTGCTAAGGTGTCCGGAGATACTAGGTGTCCAACTGAAGATACACAATGTTCTGTGAACTTGAAATAAAGCAAATTTGTCGAAATTACCAAACTGAGTTGCTTTTTCCAAAATACGATACTTCCGAAAATCTAACTTCAATATTACATGATATTTTGGTTTATTTCTTACAAGTAAAAATTTGATGGTAGCAAATTTGTTACATCCAAAGTTTCTTTGCCAAAGAGGTATTAGATAAATAAAGTAAGAAATGTGTTTTTGCATTTGATTTAAGATATTTTGGTAAAAGAATGTGCTTAATTAAAAAGTTTTAGTTTGTATTGCAAAAATGTAGCGTATTTTCTGAAACTATAAGGACCACCGAATTCATTCCTTATAAACGATATAATCTGTATACAAAAAAAACTAATGCTGAACATTACGCATAATGACTTTTTGTCTATTTGTTATAAGTGGAAATTCGTTACATCCTAAATGTATGGTAACGATAAAGTTCAAAAATAATATTTCATGCTTGAAAAGATTTGTAGTTTTGAATGAGAAATGCTTATTGTGAAAATATTGAGATTAATTTTTTGGGATATTGAGACTTTTTTCTTGTCCAGGGCAATTTTTGAAACCGGGCCATAAAGTCCAGGCGTGCTTGCATTTTTTGCCATATGATTCTTCTGGTGTCATGTTTATTAAGCTTGCTGATGGGCGTGGTTGGGTACCAGTAAAGAAGAATCTAGTTTAAGCGACTATATCTGTCTGTGTAACCATTCAAAACCTCCCATGTGCTTACCTACTCCTCCATACAGTTCATAACTAGCAGAGCAGCTTGCAAATTTTTTTTGGTGCTCCATGCTGTTTATTTTCTTGTTAATAACATTTCCATTTGTGCATCAGTTTTATATTTTTTTGGAAAGAATTCATTTTTACAACTTTATATTAAGAAGCTTTATACGGAAGATTTTAACTTGATCAAAATATTTACGTCTAAAACAATCTACATGAGGTGACCAAAATAATTGTTTGCGTATCTTTTGCTACAAATGAATAATATAATATGAAGTTAAATGTTCAGACATTGAAAGGATGAGAAAGTGGGAAATATGATATCACGGGTGTTATGTAAAAAGTTTCCCATTTCTGAGGCAAATGAAACAATGGAAAAAATAAATTTTTTTATGCATTTTGTCCTGCTTCATTTCGAAATGATTTCTAGCCATATTACGGCAAGCCAGGACCTATATTTCTCTCCTATTTTGCATTTGAGTTGTAAAAATATAATGCAACATTGTTTTACTTTGTAATATACAAGGTTTTTTTCTAGTCCAGCTTCTATAAACTGCCAATTAACCCTAAAAATTGGTATTTGCATCAAGACTTTGATTTTAATGTAAACTATAAAGTATTGAATCCAACTTTTAGGAACGCACGCTTAATGCAGCATAAATTAAATGATGGGAGATTAGAAGGTAGCATAAATTAAATGATGGGAGATTAGAAGGTAGCATGAAATAATTCAGCAAAATGAAATTAAAACTGTAAATCTTCTAGAGCATGCCATATTATTTTCCACAATACATTAAAATTTGTTACATTACAGTCTTTGGATTATTCATAATAAATGTTCCATACTTTGGAGGAAATCCAACGTGACAGGTCAAGAAATGAAAATTGAAATACATAGTACCACAAGATGGACCATGAGAAAAAGTAGAAGTAACAGTTTATCAAGAGTAATTGGCAATAAGAAATAAATTCAAGGAAAGGTTTCATCAGCAGGAGATTGAATGAGATTTATTATTATCGTTAAACCAAAAAGTGAATGAGACAAAGAAGAGTGATGAAAGCCAAATAAGAACTAAAGAAGTAGAAAACAATGGCAAGATTGATTGTGTAGAGATCAGAAAAATATTAAGAGTATAATTTCAAAGATAGAACTAATGTTGAAAAAAATCTGATAAACAATGAGACAGATACACACAATGGCTGCTGCTAACTTTGCATGAACAGAACTGCAAATCAGAAATGGAAAGTAGGGCTGATAAAATATCAAGATGGAGAACTGAGCATTGAATGCACTGATATAGTTACTATCAGGAACTGGTTCATCAAACGTGTTGAAGGAAAAAGGCTAGAAGTAACCCGGCAAAAGTATACACAGAACAAGGACAATATTCTAAGTATCCGTGAGGAATCTTAGTGCAGAACAAGAAAAGGTTAACAGGAAACACGTATTATTTAATGTTGCTGTTTCTGCAACTGAGCGGAAACAAAACAATACAAAATAAACTACACAAATTAAGTCGAAATATACTAGCACCCGGACTACTACTATTACTATTATTGATGTAGTACTAATTGTGAATATTTACTACAAAACATACAACAATGCATTTGTCCCTGTACTGGGAGAGTTAAGAACCTTTGCTTGATTTAAACCCGTGTGACTATATCTACTTAAGTCCTAACAGTTATCTAGTAGTTTCTCTTCTGTGCACATATGCCAAAGTATTGAAAAGATTATTGTACTCCTCAAAAAATTTGCTGTTGTTCCAGTTGCTTTTCATATTACTTTAAAAGTAATGGAAAAAAAGTAAATGAATTGCTGAATAATGAAATGCAACAAGAAAAAGTGTTAATCAACATCTACTTACCCTTGTTGCAGAAACCTGGGTCATTTGGTGAAAAACTGCAAAAACAATATACACGATGCAAGAAACCTAAGTGTAGATACTCAAATATACGTTGTAATGATTACACTTGTAGTGCATAAAGCAACAAAGAATGCAAGATATAATGTAACAAGAACTCATGATTAATGCCAAACAAAAAACGGGCAGATTTCCAAAGCTTGTATGCATTAATAATAATAGTTTGAAAGTTACCAAGAATACAAGAAAGACTAAATCAATTGCAGTTGATCAATATGGGGCTTTAGTTCACGTTATTGCTCTTGATCTGCAATTAACCAATGTCTTGGTAAGGAAATTTATACTTAAAAGTTTAGTTTTAAAAAATGATTATTAATGTGAATTCAATTTTTTAGACCTGAGGTTTCTGATTATAAAACATGTCAATTAAACAAGTTAACATACATACTTCATTCTCCAGTATTTCTTAGATACTCAAAAATCATGCTTTGAAAATAAGCAGTGAGCTCACAAAAGTAATAAACTATTTTTGATGTTTCGGTAATTAATTATTCAACAAATGGCAAAGCAAGCAGTTTTAGTTTGTTTAAGCTGAGCAAGGTAAGGGATGCAAAACACCAACGGCAGATAATGAAGAGCTTGAGGTAAAAGTTGAGAGTTGATGTAGTAAGTAAAAAGCTTGAAGCGCGTCAGGTTCAACTTTAGTCAATGCGTACTTAGCAAACAAAAATTGAAAAGAAAAACTAGCAGAATGAGGAAAAGTGAGTTGAACAGCATTACTCTGTCATCAAAAATTTCCAATGCAAATCTACCATTTTTCTTTAAAAAATAGTCAAATTTATAAAAAAATAATGCTAAATATTAAAAAGATGGGAGTCATGTTGACATGCTTGAAAGCAACTTTTGTATTGTTGATATAAAGATGAAAAAAATCAACCAATCACAAACTACTTATTTCAAGTGGTTTGCCAACATATGGTTCTGGCTTGAAAATTATGTTGAAGATTTTAAACAGTCCAGCAAGCTAAAATATTTCTTAGCCAAAAGAGAGGCATGCCCAAATTTTTCCTTGTCAAACAGTTGGTTTAGTTTTGTGCAAGGAAGCTTGAACATTGTCCTAGACTCTTGCTGAAAATGAAAAGAAAACAACTCCTCAAATTCCTACTGTTTAAAATATTGCATAGATGCAACAAAATAAGAGTGCAATGAAAGGTTTAAGTAATTGCTAGAGATATTTGTATGAACCGCACTTGATAGGAATCTACACTACATAGAGCTTAGTCCAAAATAGCATGAATTATATTATCTGCTTTCTAAATAATGACATTAAGTTAGTGTTGACCACATGCTGATGTGGTTCCTTTTTAGTGTGAGCTAATCATTATGTTTTTAAAAACTACTGCCACTTTCTACAATTGCATTTTAGTAAGTGCTCTGTATGAACACATTTTTACCTATGCTCACCATAACTGCACTTTTAAATCAGCTTGTTCAGTAGTTTCTTCAGCAAAATGGTAAGCTACGAGCTCCAGCTCCAGCTCACTGCTAATTTGTGGCAACTTTATTATTCCATTTCTTTCATACCATCAATACAGTATCTAAATATTTGTGTTGCATGTACCTTGGAAATCAAACTGAAATTTTCTTTTCTGACTGTTTTTGAACAAAATTTTGCAAAAGATTAGGATGTATTTGCTTGTTTTATTGCAAATGAAACAGCTAGTTTTATAGTTTCTCTTGATTAGACTATCAGGAAATCTGCGGTTACAAGAGTCTGACCCCTACATCTCGAACTTGAAAGAGTTGATGGTTCAATGGTATGATAATGGATAATTAGTTCTGAGGCCTTAGGCTCAAGTCCCATTACTTCTAAATATTAATTTATTTGGCTATACATTTATTCAAGAATCCTAACAAAAACATGCCAAAATATACTTGTTTGCTGATTTATACATGTGGGCAAAAAGGTATTGAGTTTTTGATACTTCTTTACTGATATTTTAGTCAGCCAGCGTAATCATCTATGCAGCAATTTTCAGCTCATTAGAGCACTTTAAACTTGCTTGCAAAAAATTCATTATACCAGACAGAATATCTGCAAAAAGAGGCAATACAGAACAAATGGCTTGCATGATAATTGCAATACCTTTTATTGACAGTTCATAGTAATACAGTTTTGTAAACTAACAGCATTGCATGTAGCAATCGATTACAGCACTCTGCTTCAATTGACAATATTAAAATCATGTAGTTGGGTTTGTTTTAAAAGAGCTCCAAAGGTACTTTTAAAAATAAATTAAAAGTATTCAACTTTAAGACCAGAATGTAAGTATTTTTTATAAAAGAACCATGAAAACTACACTTTGGTGTTGTCCACAGTAATGTAGGTTTATTTTTTACTGATTACAAATAAACCCATTTATTATCCCAACAAGCCCAAATAGTGCAATCATGAACACTTATTAGGAATCTAATTCTTATGCAAGTGTCAAAACCTTTTGCAGTTAATGATTTTCTGATTTTTTGTTGATCTTTGCGAGGTCCGCAGTAATATAAACCCAGCATCTGGACATGAATGCACACTTTCTTGTTATTATATCTACTAGCAAAACGTTTTGACCCACTCAAAAAGCCTTTTGCAGAAGCACTTGGAATAGAAAAAAAGCTTTGGGGGGGAGGGTGGTGGAATACATGTATGCCTGAAACATAAAATTTATTTAGGGGGGGGGGAACAATAAAATTGAGCCCCAAATCGGAGAGGAAATGAGTTCGGGGATTTATGCTGCCCAAGTAACAGGTTCGTAACCGGAAAAGATGAGGCAGAAGATAGCAATGCGGGACTATCGTATGAACGATGTCTACGTTCGAACGCATCAGAGATAAACGACGGGTAAATAAAATTGAATGGCACGCTTCACTTTAGCTCGTACCCTAAGTTTCTTCTAAGGCGTAAGAGACAGTACTTACGTAGTAGAATCTTGGCAGCACGCGTAAGAGTAAAGGAAGGAATTCTACCATTTGAATTAAATCCAGGAAAAATCATGTCAGGACTTATCGACATCTTTTACATACACGAAGACCAGAAAAAGGTAAGAAATGTACGATGCCATTTTTCCTTTGATATATTGAACCACTCCAAGGCATCACAATGATATTTATGAATTTGTGACAATATGTTGAGCTGGAGATTATTTTTTCAAATTTGCGCAATTCTTGCGAACAAAGGTCTCAGAAGCAGCTGCTGCTATTGATAAAGACATAACTTGTCTCGAAGCTCATTTAGAGGGTCTCTCAGCTGCAGCTGCCGATACAGCTGAATCGGACAAGGCTAGAAATGCTCTTCTCGCTATCGCAACCCTCGCACGGTACGAGATCTCTGTTAAAAGTCGATTTCTTATTTGGAATTTCCAGAATCACGTGCTGTTGATATATTAGTATGTAAACATCATATTGAGAATTCCTATTCAGCATCTCTTTTCTGAATTTACAGTGAAGCTCCTTCAACTGAGCCCTACCTTGTTAATTTGTTGGGTACAATTTTCGAGCAGGCGGGTAACCGAAAAGCACCTGTGGCTTCAGCTGCTCAAGAGGTTATTTCATTTGTTTTATGGCATTTTCATTGCTGCTTCCTCATTTTAATTCTATGTGCTACAGGCTGTCAATGATATCTGTGCGAAAATATCCCCGAATGCAGTTCCTAGCATTCTTCCTGTACTTTTTAATGCCACCGGATATAATCAGAAATGGCAAACCAGACAATTGGCTCTTCAGGTAAATGCTACAATTCTAAGAGTAGTATATAAACTAAAAAATTATTGTACTTATTGAATTCATGTCCTGTTCCTACTTTCCCAAGTTTTGAAATCATAGTTGTTTCTATTCATATTTTTGTACCCATAATCTATTTAATAGTTATATTTAGCAGTTAGTTTTCTTAGTTTATCCTCTGGCATATATATGTATACATGTGTGAGAACGTTTATACACAACAACTTACCTTGTTGATTCATGTTCTTTTTATTACATTTTCTAGGTGTTAGCCTCATTTAGTGATCATGCCCCTGAACAACTTGGCCATTGTCTTCCTGATATTGTTCCTGCTATCACGCCATGCATGTCGGATACTAAGAAACAAGTGAAAGATGCTGCAGTTTTGGCAATGACTGGTGCTTGTGATGTTATTGGTAACAGGGACATGGAACACATGACGAGCGATATTGTGAAGGCAATCATTAACCCTGCTGCAGTTCCTGAAATCATGCATCATTTGGCTGGGGTGACTTTTGTGCAAAGTGTTGAATCGCCTGCTTTAGCTATGGTGGTGCCTCTTCTCCTTCGAGGACTGAGGTACTTTTTTCTCATATTTCTACTCAAATACAAGACCAGCAATATAACCTTACAATATATCTGAAAGAAAGAGAGTCGTACTAATTATCATATGCTGTTGCATCTTGTACTTATTTAATTTTAAACTTTCTCTCTTTTTTGCATATACACACTGATGATATTATGTGAATCGTTGGCCTACCAAATAATATATTTCATTATTTGCTAGCTTTTACACTCCGCTGACCTCCCTTTGCTGGTGTATATTAGCATCCCAAATATATTTGATTAACTAATAGTTTTTGTTGTAACTGTTGGTATCATATGTGGAATATCAGCTGTGTACATCGTTGTTAATGTCAAATGCTTTGTTCCGACTTATACTTTTTTAACTTTTTTAATTTTAAAGAACTCAAGCTACTGCAACTAAACGCCAGTCTGCTGTTATTATTGAAAATATGAGCAAGCTAGTAGATGATCCTGCTGATGCAGCTCCTTTCTTGCCACTTTTGATGCCTGCGCTTGAAAAGGCAGCCTCTACAATTGCTGATCCTGAAGCCCGAGCTGTTGCTGACCGAGCTTATGCTCAGTTACTGCGCTTGGATAACTTGTGCAAGACTACCCCTTCTAAAGTAGCTGACCCAGCTAAAGTGTTTGCAGCCCTAAAGGCTTTAACCCCTTCAATCAAGGTTAGATTATACCAATATGTTCACTTACATCACTCGTTGCTGCTTCTTTGTGATTTAATAGAAATATATGGTATTTTGCATGTCATAAGCAAACAGTATTTTCACACTTATCGTTGTAATCCATCGATTTTATATTTAGTTTTTTTTACAAAGGAGAGCGAATTCTCGTTGATTACCCTCAATTACGTTGTGAATGTGAGCTGCAGTCTTATGGGTCTTAGAAAGATTTCATCTGAAGATTGGGCAGAGGTTGCGGTGCTTTTGAGTGCTTTCTTGCCTACAGATGATGCGAACACTGTAACTGCCAAGTTACGTGATCAATGTATTGCTATGATGGAGCCCGATGAACCTGCTGATGAGGATGAGGATGCTGAGGATCTTTGCAACTGTAAATTTACTCTAGCCTATGGTATGTTAAAGCCCTTCCAAAATAATAATGTGCTACTATAAAATCTGTCAAAATCTATTTTATTAAAACGCAAGAAAATGATGTTGTTATTGTTATATGTAAGGTACCAAGATTTTGCTTCATAACACCAAGATGCGTTTGAAACGTGGTAAAAAATATGGTCTTCTTGGCGGTAATGATTCTGGAAAGACTACCCTCATGAGAGCTATTGCAAATGGTTCTGTAGAAGGATTCCCTGATCCATCTACCGTTCGAACTGTTTTTGTGGAGGCAGATATTCAAGGCGAACAGGTCTATAAATATGTACATTTATTTTACTCGTAGAATTAAAGTAAGCGTTTTAGTATAAGTGTCCAATTTTTTATATTAGTTTCAATATCAGTATTACATTTATGGACAGGTTGAGTTTCATGTATTGACATTTTATGAAATTTGAATACTTAATTTCCTTTGAACAGAGTCACTTGTCCTGTGTCGATTATGTGTGCATTGATGAGAAAATCAAGGCAATGGGGGTTACCCGAGAGCAGGTCATCGAAGTTTTGGCTACTGTTGGATTTACCGAAGATGGAAAAGCGAAACCTTTTCATGCTGTATCGACTCTTTCCGGAGGTTGGCGCATGAAGCTTGCTATGGTATGAGCAAATTAATTTTCTAGTTTTTGTCATATATTAGTTTTTTGTTAGGTGCTCTTCAATTGTTTATGCCTTCATTTATTTAATTTTTCATTCTATCATTGAGTCGCATGTTTGTTTAATGCAGGCTCGTGCTATGCTTCAGAGAGCTGATATTCTTTTGCTCGATGAACCCACAAATCATTTGGATGTCATCAATGTTGCATGGGTTAAGAATTACATTAATTCCCTCACTCATGTTACTGCTATTATGGTTTCGCACGATAGCAGCTTTTTAAACGAGTGCTGTACACACATTTTGGCGATTCAGAATCTAAAGCTTAATACATTTAAGGTACCCTTTGTGTATTAATTTCTAGTATATCTATCAGTTGCAGTAGATATCACTATATCTTTATACATCTTTTCCTAAATTGGTACTTTTATTTCTTATGCATTTAATATTTATTTTTCGACAGGGAAACTTAAATGCTTATGTTGAAAACCATCCTAGCGCAAAGTCGTTTTTCGAGCTTAAAGCTTCTAAGCTGAAGTTCAGATTTCCACAACCTGGACCAATTGAGGGTATTAAGTCAAAGGGTCGTGCGCTGATGAAAATGTCTCATTGTGACTTTACCTATCCAGGAAATACAATTCCAACTCTTTTCGATATCACCGTTCAGGTATATTGTGCTGTAGTAACTATGAATTTGTAGAATATGATAAATTCGCACTGTGTACATGCATGCTCTAAATTCCTCTTTAGTTGCGTTCATAGTATTTAAATGATGCTAAAAATGGAAGTATTTTTCATTATAACCTGTAAAGTTTGATTAATTTATTACGCTTCCAAAGATGTTTTTGCATTTTCTCTGCGTTTACAGTTGCCAATATGTGATCCTCTATGTTGTGTTCTGGTAACAAAAGTTTACATTTAAATTGTATAGGTTTCCCTCGCTTCTCGTGTAGCCTGTGTGGGGGAGAATGGGGCTGGTAAGTCTACCATGATTAAAGTACTTACAGGCGAAGTGGTGCCTCAGACTGGAGAAGTGTGGCGACATCCTAATGCTCGAGTGGCCTATCTCGCCCAACATGCCTTCCATCATATTGAAAACCACATGCAGCGTACCCCAAATGAGTATATTCGTTGGCGTTATGCAAATGGCGGAGAGGATAAGGAGTCTCTTGTTAAAGTTTCTATGGTCTGTACCGAAGAAGAAACTAATCTTAAGAAAATGCCTTTTGAAATGACATGGACTGATGAAGCTAGTCTGAAACCGATGAAGAGCAAAGTGGTTGTTGCTGAGTTGCTAGGAAGCCGTAGACAGGATAAGTCAAAGGAGTTTCTCTATGAGGTAGCTAAATTTTAATGATTTTACTCTTAACAAGATCAATTTCTTATCTTGTTGATGCATGAATTTTTTGTGCGAATAATGAATGTGCTTATTATTGTAGGTTCGATATGCTGGTCCCAGTGGAGGTGCACCAGAATACGTTTCCCGTAAGAAGCTAGAAAAGCAAGGTTGGGGCAAGAATATTAAGGCAATTGATGCTCGTCTGGCCCAAACCACTGGGTTGCATGTACGGCCTCTATCATCTACAAATGTTGAGGCCCATCTTGCAGATTGCGGTTTGGCTGCGGAATTTGCCACCCACACTCGAATTGGGGCCTTGTCAGGTAATGATATTGTATTTTTTGCCAGATTGTACATAATGCTTGACAAATGTGTATTCAGTTCTTATCCAAATTTAATTTTTCATTAGTAGGAAGTAGCAAAATGTTGTTGATTGGAAGGAAAGTGCTGAGATAAAATTTTATTCTAATATCTACTTGATAAATGTACTATAAATTTTGTACATGTTTTTTTATTGTAAGAAATATACAAGATCACATATTTTGTTGTTACTCTGTTGCTTTTAATGAGTAAAAAATAATATAGTGATGAAAATACGATCGTTTCTTTTTTAAATGTATTTGTGCAATAATTAATTTCATTGGTTTATTTTCAGGTGGCCAGAAGGTTAAGGTAGTCCTAGCTGCTGCTATGTGGAATCAGCCGCATATTCTGATTTTGGATGAGCCCACCAACTATCTAGATAGAGAGTCATTGGGAG
Organism: Vaucheria bursata; assembly: GCA_032358265.1. NCBI lineage: Eukaryota > Xanthophyceae > Vaucheriales > Vaucheriaceae > Vaucheria > Vaucheria bursata. Next base: position 55,261 of record JAULBW010067890.1, read on the forward strand.
CCTTAGCAGGTGCTATTTCGGAGTTTCAAGGAGGTGTGGTTATTATTTCACACAATAATGAGTTTGTAAAGGAAGTTTGCCCTGAAGAATGGGTCATGGATTCTGGTCACTTGGAAACTCGCGGCGATGCGGGTTGGATGGAAAGACAAGATGAGAAAATTAATGACCAATCTACGGTATGTACTCATTGTTCAATATCATTAAATATTTAAATGCAATAATATGCTGGGATCACCAAATTAATCTATCGTATTCGAAAATCTGATGTTGATCTGAGTCACAAGATGACGCTATTGAAATTTAAAACTTGAATGGTACCGTATCGTTTCCATTTTTCTTAAAATATCGTATTTGAGTGATTACTTTATATGCCTTATCAATAAATAGTTTATGTGTAAGTTGCAACTACTAATATAAATTAAAATATTTACTAAATTGGTGGCTCTCCAAAGTAATCTTTCATTACATTGTAGATTACGGAGATCACGGATGCAGCAGGAAATGTTACCGAGATCAAACAAAAGAAAAAATTAACGTTACGTGAAAAGAAAGCACTAACAAAAAAAATCAAACAGATGATTAAAGATGGGATAGAACTTGATGAAGACGATGAAGAATACGCCCAAGAAAACAATCTGTATAGCTAAATTTTGGGGCTTATCCATGTGGATTATATATTCTGGTTCGCACTGATGTCTTTTCAGCTTCTGAGCAAATTCGTATCTCTGAATGCTAAATTTCTTGGATAAAATCTAAGTGTCTTGTTTTTTACATTGTTTGCACCTGTATTTTTAGATGTAACTAGTTGTCGAATAATCCCAGAAGAGTGCCTTTTTACATAAAATTGAAATTTAAAATATTTTGAATTAAATATTTATTTTAACAAATCTACTTCCTGATGACTGACTGCATAGAAACATATCGAGTTTTATAGTTTTTTCAAAACTGAATTCATTTGACCATTCAAGAATGAACGATTATATGAATCAGTTGCCATCTGTTTTCGTATAGTATTATTATTATGAAAGTATTTCATATCGCTTTGGTTTCTATAATCATATATTTTTCGGAACAGAGGACTTGGTATTGCTAACACTTTGACCCATTGTGAGCTTGAATTACAAAAAAATATTTTGGCAGTTTTGAACAGGTTCACGAGTCACTTCACTGGGTTGGTAGTCATGTGCCCCAGGACTCATTCTTTATATGCGTTCATGTTTGTTTTCTCACTTTCATAAAACCACCATCAATGCACCAAGGAATAGAACTGCAAGAATTTGTGCGTAGGCATGATATATTAGCATTGGGCCATAATATTAATGATGTTGACAATAAATATGATATAATATCGCTGGTACTTGATTTGGCCAATTGAAAAAATGTGCAATTTGAAATAAAAAAATTGTTGCGTGACAAATATATAAGCATTAGAATAATTTGTTTTCTAGTGATGTGGATGGAAAATAAGATGTTTAGTTGTTAGACTACATTAAAGAGTGAAGTGTCGAACATAATACAGTGCATTTTTAGCCTTTTTTATCCCTGTATTAGGAATGTAAATTTACGTAAACATGATTGACAGTATTGCTTCCAGGTACTATGCATTTTAAGTCATCTTCAAGTACCTAATAGTTTCCTTCAGACTTAACCAAATGTTTAAAATAGTTCCAGAACTATGAAACTGAGTAGATCGTTTTTCTTCAGAAAATGGTTGGTCCTCTAATGATTTTGGCAGTTGTTCAAAATGTCAATGTTGTCGAGTATGGTGAGTACTACGGTTGAATTGATAAAATATAATGTCTTCTCTTTCGGAAAAAAACTTTTCAAAAATCTTAAAACCGTAAAAATTAAATCGTAGGTTTTTAAACCCTTTTGTAAAAAACCCTACTATTTTGGCATTTTGGCATTTTGGCATTTTAACCAGTCCTTATCTGGAAGTAGTGTTAAGACTCTTACTTTTGCAGTGTAAGTAGGCTGTCTCTAAATAATCAACGAGAAACAGATTAACTATGGCTATCCGGAAAGGAATGACGCTTGAAGATATGAAAAAATGCTTACAGCAGGAATCTTTAGATTCTGCTTCCTCGCGGAAACCTGAGTCCGAGGAAACATCTCGCATTAAAATTGACGAAACAGGGCCTCCGTTATCCGTTTTGTTGCCGCCAATAGTGCATCCTACGTCAGTTCCACGAGGACCGGTAAATAGCTATCCACAGCGCGGAAAAAACCTTCAAATAATATCCAAGGCCAGCAACGGTCCTGCAGGACTGATAGTCACTGGCGCGAGCAATACTCAGCCAATGAGTGATTCTCATCCTACACAAAGCGCTCTTCTTCCTAAAGCTCCTTTTTTACACCCGATAACAGTGAAAAACTCCGTTACTCTTCCTGTGAAGCCGATAATCGTAAGACCCTCGCTCACGACTCTGCAGGTCAACACTGAATCGAGACCAGTTCTGAAGTCCACTCCTCCACCAACATACTTAATGAAGCCTAATATCGTTATAGATAGACCACAGCTTGAAAAGACTGGCCTAACTTTAACTAAACCTTCTGTCAAACCGCAGCCGATTACTGAATTTATTCCTCCGCCAGTTGAGCCTGAACCGAAAGATATCAAGTTATCTGGCCCAGAATATGGAAAAAGGTTGCAGGTAGGGCAAGTCTTTTATGCTATAATTATGTACAACATTTCATGGGTGTATGAACTATAATGTTGTTCAATCTATTTAAGATTTCTGACTTATTTCTTCAAACAATATGTCTGTGAAGTTTGATAAAATAAATATAGATTACTTTTTATGAACATTTCATACGTATAACTTTAAGGATTATTAAATTACATTAGATTATCATAAAATGATATATATATATATATATATGATAAGACATCTCAGTTTGTATAAAAGCAGTTAAATATACATAGTTCTAAAACTTGTAGGCATTACTCAAAGAGATTGATCCAAACTACATGCTTGAACCATCAGTTGAAGAGCTGTTACTTCAGATGGCGGATGATTTTGTGGATAACATCGTCAATAGTTCGATGAAACTAGCGCGTCACCGCAAAAGTGCAACATTAGGTTTAACAGATGTCCAACTTTGCCTACGAAAGCAATACGGAATGCACTGGCTAGGAATGGGTCCCCCACCAAAACCATCATCGAAAATTCTTCCAAGAAGGTTTAAACCTGAGCCACCATCTAAAACTTCCACAGTTACTGATATGCTTCAAAAAGTTTCTGAAGTCGAAGCACAAGCAAAGAACGTAGAAGTATCCATGGAAAAAGTTAAGCGAAAAAGAAAATCTGAGCCGTCAAACGAGATCAAAGATAACAAGAAAAGCAAAGTTGCTGCGCTAAATTCATCGGCAGCATAATGCTATGTTGTGGGGTAATTTTCATCGGGAAATTAGGATAGAAAATTGATCACCCAAATGTCATCTCAGAGGGCTATTCAGGTAAAATATCTTTTTAAAAATTCTACTCCGTGTAATTCCATTTGTTATCAAATTAAAAAATTCAAACATTCAAGGTATAGGTGGCATGATTATAGTCAACCATTTTTTCATCCGATTGCATGTATTAAATCTTTAAAATGCTAAAATTAACCTGTAAAACAACAAAATTCATGATTATTACATCAATTCATCAACCGTTGGCCTCTGAAATTAATGATAGATACTGCAAGTTTTCATATGAGAATTTCTCACATAATGAATACTAGATGGTTCCTTTTTCACCTTAAGCCCACTTAGTCTGATTGCACCTAAAAGCTATGTTTAAGAAAATTGCTCAAGGGATTTTTTGCCTAAAAAATTATTAGCTTAATTTTAGCTAATTTAGACCTTAGTCTTCACGTAACCCCCATTTCAAATTGCCCCCCCCCCAAATCCTGTAAAACTCAAGAGAATTTCCCCAAAAAACAGAAAATGACCCATTGCGATGGGGAAACTTTTACCAGCAGTTTCTTGGAGTCAAATGTCTTATAGTTTTCCCTTGATATTTCAGCTTCGTATTACTTGAGACTTTTTAGTTGGTGGTTCACAGGTGTTATTCGTGCAAATAGTATTAAATAAATACATTTGGTTTCATGAATTTTTTGTTTTACTTTTTATTAATCCTATTACACTTTTACTTTTTGCAGTTAATGAAAACAATTCAGGCACCAGTTTAAGAGATCTGTGAGTATAATATATACGTATCCAGAAGACTGTTTGGGATAAACATGCAAATTTGCTTGTACAGTAAGTACTTGGATGTCATTCACTCAATTTTAATAAAATATTGTAGATACATCAATTTTTACGGAATTTGAACTTGTTGAAGGTTTTTTACTTGTAATGTACTCTTTGTTTTCATTGCTAAACTCTTGTGAATTCTACTTGATTCATGTTGGTCACTTTTTCTATGCTCTAAAGATTCATAAATATGTTAAAAATTTCATCACAACTAGTCCAATAGAATAATGAAGTAAATATCTACAATAAATGCTAATCCTTGGAATAGAATAATATTATTTTGTATTTCAAAACGTATAGATCAAATGAGACAATATAACAGGCGGCGGTGGCTTTCAATTCTAAAAATCAGCCCAATTAGTTCTTAAGTACAAATCTGTTACATGTATACTTCTATTATTTAGTCGCATTTTTCATTGACTGTTACTGTCTATGCAAGTTCCATCATTTACTATTGTTTACAAAATGGGAAGGAGCTTTTATAGTAAGAGGTCCCCATTCAATAGTCACATGAAAAAGGCTATGGCTCAGTTTTCTAAAGAAATTAATTTATTTTTGAAAAGAATAATTCCTGAAAAATGGTTTCCTTATGAATACTCCTTATCACCCTTAACCTTTTCGGAGCATACCCAAAAATACAAGAACTATCCTTACTTCACAATCAACTGTATTGTCTCATATGAATTATATCTTATTCTTTTTTCAGTTGCAATAATGTAGTAAATCTTTATATTTTTTCTTAAATCTTCATCTTGCACCATTGCAAGTTTGAAAAGTTAATTTATTGTGTACAATCATATCTAACTTGAAATAATGTAAATACAAAAGTTACAAGTAATATAAATGCACATCAACATCTTCTAAGGCATTTTTATGTGAACCGACCTTAATCGCCACTCAAGTCGGATAAAAGATTACTTCCCATTCTTAATTCCAATGTCAGTTATATTTAGCATTGTGTACATGCCTAGTCATTATCGTTTTCAACTCACTTGATCAAGTTACTTGGACTTTAACTATTATTTTTTTCTCATCAAATAATTTTCACTACATGATTTAGCCATGCTGATGTTATTCCAGTAGTTCTATTTAATCCTAGTGACATTGTCTTGCTCAATTAATTTCAGAACTACCGAGAATAACAACCCAAACAAATTTATTTACGTCGAAACATGATCGTAATTTCAAGAATTGTTTAAAGATAGCCCTAACTTATTTTTACAGCATGTTCTACTTGTAGTATCGTTGAATGCTATATTTTCACAAGGAAAAACCCTTTTCTATGGGCAGATTATCTTTTATGCTTCATGTTTAGAATATTAGAAGTAGCTTAAAGTTTGATTGAAAAGTTTTTTGATTCGATCTTTACAGATATTTTTATTATTGTGACAAGTTTGTAGCTATTGATATTTTTGAAATCCACGGATATGCATTTATCATGACTTAGAATCTACGAAGATTGTACTATCATTACTCCGGATTCACAGCAAAGCAAGATATTTAGGATAATTCAAGTAGCTGCTTTTATCCTGAAAAAATTGCACAGATGAACTTGCTTCTTGCAATCGTTCTAATAATACTGCTTCATGTCATCTTTATATTCTTTGGGCAAGCAATTCTGTGTGCATATTTATCGAAACATGTTGATACTGAAAATAGAAACCAAATTCAAGAGAAGTAAGGAGTTGCTATCTGTTAGGACGATGCATCTGGTTTGACGCGTATCCATAATATATGTGTGTTATATATTGTTATGTCGTGTTTTTGCTCTTTTGGTTGGTTTCCGTAGATGATATATTATGCAGACATAATTGTATATACTCAATTCCCTTTCATCTTAGAGAGACCCTACGAGAATTTGTTGATGAATAACCTTAGAATTAAAGATTCTCATTTATTGCCATGTTCTTCAAATAAGAACTTCAAGAATGCTACAGTTACAGCTTTTTTTGGCTAGTCATAAAATATGTAGTGATTTATCGATAAATGCAACAATGAACACTGGTGCAACAGAGAAGAGTAGATATGAAACTTATTTTCTCTGTATGTTTTACTGTTTTCATTTATATTCATGAAGTATACTGTGCTAAGGTCCTATATCATTTTAGAAACAGAAGAAAGTTTAGTAAGTTCTTGCAATCTAAATAACAATCTTTTCCTGAATCATTTATTAACCTGTTTAACTTCTCTGTATAGCTAACTACTATGAACAGTGGGAAACCATATATGGTAAGTCATTATTTATCATACAATATCTGAATGACATAGTAAACTTAGTTCATGAATATACTCTGTCAATCACTGATTTAAGTTAAGTTTTGGTACGAGATATAGCATGCTTAGAATGTGTATTTAGAGTTGACACTATCATGGACTTATCGTTACATATTACAATCAAATATTGCATGTGATACGTGAATCTGAACAAGAACGGTTCTTCGAAAGCTTTTCTATGCAACTTTCTCCTTGACTTTAGGAAGATATTATTATGAGGATGGAATTATAAGAAAGGCCACTTCGGAAGGCAACAAATCACATTACAATGCAACGTACGCTCACTATTCTTACATGATACCGTCAAATGCCTCATTGAAAAATGCGGCTGAGGAGTTTTCGGATGATAACAGCAAGTCACAATCAACCTCAATCGAGCATCTCCCACTCAATAATGATGAGCTCTGATCATGGAGTAATAATTCTATAAAAAATCAAATTCATTTTTGAGGTGAAAAAAGTTTCTTGTAGATGTCCAATTTTGCCTAACATACATTGCAAGCGTTATTTTAATATTGGTATTGTCCGTTTTAAAAAATTTAATGTGATCCATGGAATAGTTTAAAAATGAAAAATAATATTACAGAATACATAATTTTCATGATAAAATAATTTATACATTTTTTTCATTTCAAATCCGAAGCTGGCTTAAGCCTTCTTGAATTAAATACTTTTTATAGCAACAGTTGTACAATGAAACCAGGTTAGATATTCATTCATAATATTTAAAAAACAGTTTCCTGAAGATCTTGATACAAAATTATATAGAAAGTTGCTTTATTATACAGCTGGGTAAAATAACAATATTTTGTCAACATACAAAACTGAAGTTAAATCAGGACAAAGCAGAATGTCTAGAAGTGTAGGAATTAACCCTTATTTTGGGAAATGTACACGGAGAAAATGTTGCATGTTGTTTCTTGCTTTAGGAGTGAAGAAGAAAAAATTCAAACATTTGACGAGCAAAAATTAGAAAAGAGCAGTACATTAGTGAATGCCATATTCCTAGGTTGTATATTTTCCTAATTCTTTTCCAAAAATATTTTAAGATGCATGTATGCTGATTGGTGAATCGTCTTTTTCTTTGCCTATTTCAAAAAATTTTTGGCATGTTCTAGGGCAGTTGGCAAAGATGATAAAATAACTGTATCAAAAATTGTGAGCCACCTTACAGAAACTTATCAATATTGTTTAGGAAGCAATTACAAAATAAAAATTTCAGTAAAATTTTGTCCTTAAACAGAAAAAAATGTATAAAATAAATAGAAATTTTTTACATGTAGCTTTGCTAACAGTTTGAAATAACCAGTGAAAACGTATATGTACAAAGAATCAATAGGACTCGAGCATTTCTTCTTCTGTAATATGACGAGTTTTTGTTCCAAATGGCGTAGGCACCAATTCAATAAGTGTATGCTGTGGCATCTCGATGTAAGGAACTTCCTAAAAAATTAGCAAATTTTTAACTAAATAAATGAGATAAAATCAAATTTGGTTGTATCTAATTTCACTGAGTACCATCAACAGTACAAAAGCATGCACGATGAATACCTTGAATAATTTGTTCAATTAAAGAAAAATTCATAAAAATGCAAAAAATTACGTTTCTTTACCTTGATTGGAATACCCATGAAATAAGCATATAGACATCTCTGTACTGCCAAGTGGCAAACTACCACAACACTGCATATAAAAAGTCAGTATGAAACATATACATATATACGTATGTTCGGGTACAGAAAACTACATTTATGTGAAAAATAGCGCTTTTTGTCCAATATATGTGTCATTTGAAGCCTTCCAAAATCTTAATTTTGCAACTCAAACATAACTTCATCCTTTAGCACTTCAATATGATTTAAGTAGATAATTGCATTTGAATGCTTCAATTAGTCAGAGCAACTTGGCGGAATACAAAAATGACTGCAAGCTACAAGGAAGTCCGAGCAAAGCAAGGCCACACAATGTAATGTCAAATCAAATTCAGTCTGGTTATTACAAAAAGTTGATGCTAGATACAAACCAGTGTACTAGCACTATTCAACAAACCGCTAAAGCATATATATATCTAGAATAATGTTTATGTTCATCTTAGATTGTTCAGTTTCATTCTAACTTTTTTCTTTTTCCTCTCCCCTGTTCATGAAATATACAATTGGACTTCCAACCTTTCGACACCGTATATTAAAGCATATATTAATATATGCATATATACCTTCTTGGTTGCCGTTCTAACTCAAGAATAATTGGTCTTACACGTTGTATAACGTCCATATAGCTCTCGCCACCTTCACCTGGAAATCTATACTCCAATTTATCAGCTTCTCGCTGCAAAAAATTTTCAAAAAATTTAGGAGCAACTACAATTAGATATACCCGTCGAATAGTCACATGCAAAAGAATCAGAGCTATGGTTTTTAGTAATTGATTTATTTTAGTGCATAATTTTGGAAAAAATAGTTTTTGCATGGGAATTTCGTATCATACTCGTACCAAAATTCTATAAAGTTTATAAAATAATAGGAATTCACCAAATAAAGAAAAAAATGGAAAAAAAATGAAGCAAAAAAGGCATACATTAACTACAAAAATTCACAAAGGGCCGATATGCTAAAGGACCCAAAGCCAGCATTATAATAAGTGCAGCTTTATATTAAGCTTGAATTATATATGAGATAAAATATGCCAGTTTCTTTGCCATTTATAGATGAATACATCTGAACGGATCTAAAAGTATATGATTTGCTACTAGATTGACATGATTACATTTTTTCATAAATTATTTTTAATAAAAATCCAAGATATGAAAATATAAATATAAAGCAATTATTGTTTAAATTGTGATTGTTACTTGATACATTAATTTGAAAACAATTCAAATAATATTTGTGAATAGAAAAATGCATTGAAAACAAAAAACTGGTTACTTATATAAATAATATCGAATGAGCAAATACAGAAAAGAAACATTGAACTACTAAATTGAAAATACTGAGCATTTGAGTTTCTAGTCTAAGGCAACTGCCTAATATATATGCATGTTACATAAATTGTGCTCGACAAACATTTTTACTTCTGAAATTGATTTCGAAAGTGGCTGTTCCCATTCATTTCTCATAGATTTGCAAGTCATCAAACAAAATTACAAAATTTCATTGGCACGCATGTAAATGACCACTTCTAAAAAACTTGCGATTCCATGCATCAATGAATCAGTAATCATCATTTTCAAATAAATGTTGCAATGTAGCATATTAAATAAATGCTGTATGAACGTATGGATGAATGTGACCAATTTTGCAGTTACACTGACCTATAGAAATCGAATTGTGGATATAATTAACCACTTAGGGGGTAGAATCTGTATTTACATTACTTGAGAATCGAGTAGTTATGATTTCGAAAATAAAATGGTTGCTATGGAAATATGCCAGTTGCTAGGAATTTGGATGACTTGTGAACTCTTTCAGCATTAGGTGGCTATCATGAGCAACATACTGAAGTTTTATGAATTCGATATCTCTGTATGACAGGACTAATAGAACAGCACACTAGAATAATACAAATCTGCATCCTAGATGCCACCGTTTTAATATGACCACATTAAGTTGTCAAAGATAGTACTAGCCATTCATTAAATATTTGTATATTAGTTCATATTGATACTGACTAGTTGACTATATACATATTGTATAGTAGTCTGTACCGAAGTGCATCCACAGATGTTGTTCTTAAAATATTGTCCTGGAGCAATCTTAAGTTGAAGTTGCATTTTGAATCATTCACAATTAACATTTATCTTTTTTTCTGAGCTGTTTTCTATCTATAGTATTCATTTCATGAGATACTCTAATACCAATAATTATTAATTCAAATATTAGACCTGCCATCTTCCCTCGAACATAATGCCAACCAAATTTCAAATTCCGTCGACTTCAGCAATGTGGATGTAGCAAGGTTGAAACTTGATTCCCGAGGAGCTATAGCTGAATGGAATTTGAAATTTGATACCTGCAATATTCGGGTGAAGATGGTACTCGCTTTATTTGAGTTAGTTAAGGAAAAAACGTAAAAGATTCATTACCATACTGAAAACGTCAGGAAAATCGGACATTAATCTTTGAGGTGTCAGACTTGAAAAATTTCCTCTTCTGAGCTCGTTCAAGAGCGGCGAAGTTGCTACTGGATACAGCATTTGCAAATGAGCTATACTTTCACTGTAATTAACAAACAACAATTTACATAAATATACGTGTACATAAGATTGAACAAAAGCAGGCTTAAATAAATTTGTCTTACAGCTGATATTAATAATTCAACAATCAATATGTAGCAATGAAATAGTAAAAATGTAAAGATACCGAATATTTCATTTTTTAATTAGCTAGGATTTTAATTTAAAAAATTTCAGTAAAATTTTGCTTTTAACCTAAAGTTAATTCATCAATACGAAGATAATCTGATAATGCTTATGTCGCAGCTTTACTTCGAATCAATAACTTGGCACACGTATATGGCTATAAAGTAAAATCAACGCGCTAAGTTCGATTTAATGAGACATGTGCTAAGAAGACTACCGCAGCAGATCCTAAAACCTTCTCTAAAATTTGCTTGAAAACGAACAAAATATTAAAATAAAAGCTAGGCACCTAAATACAAGCTTTAAAAATTTTCATCGAAATCCAAAGAAATTGTCCTTAGAAATAAATGTTCAAAATATACGAACCAATCAACAGCTCGTGTTCCTGCCAAAATAAGAATTTCTTGGCCTGGCCCTGGCTCGTGATTACTCTAAAATATTAGGAAAAATTAACTTAGTGTTTGAAATATCAAGTATGAATCAGCCGCCAGAATGTAAATTAAACCTATAAAAAAATGTCAATATTTATGCAAAAAATGTATGAACTCAAAATACTAAAAAATTGAACGCAACCATCAGAAAAGTACATCATATGTATAGATGCAAATATCATTGAAAAAATCTTACATAACAAGAAAAGTTAAAATATTATTGAAGAATGAATTCACATTCAGATATGGAAAAATTTTAAACTCCGTTAGTAGCAAAGAATGAAACTTATAAATTAGATCTCAGAATTATACAACTTAAACATTGAAATATAAATATGCCTGTACATATGAACTGATGCATGAGCTCAATACATGCATTTTTTCCATAATTGGTGTTCAGCAAAATTTGTAATTGATAATTTTATGAATATCATGCATATCGTCGCCTGAACAATCAAATTAAGACTCGATTCAATTCAAACATGATCCATTTGAACTGTAGCATTTATGTGTAGATTCATACAATTACACAATTCAATTCTCCCATTGTTATATTTTCTTACAAATCAATATAATAGAAAATGGAAACATATTAAGTTTCTTTGAAGAATTTTTTCAACAAATTTTCACTAAAAGCATGTAGACGAAAAAAATCATATGTGCCAAGTACGACTTCAGATTTCTGGATATAACGAGTTTCGGATATAATTCAATTAATCGGTTGTCCGAACAAATTTATTTTATTTAAAGTTGACTGCTATATCAAATGACAAAAAAAAGAAAGAAGCAACAATTATTTCTGATTAGATGAGTAACTAAGCCAAGAAACCGATAAATTTTTTATTTCAAATTCATTGATAAATCTGAAGAATAATTTTATGAAACAATTTTTTACCTCTTGCTCGTACTTAATAAACTTTGCAATTGTCATTGAATACCGACGTCCCTCTTCAGTTAGCTCCTCGTATTCCGTTCCTGAATCATTGTATACAATTTCCGCACTTTCTGCGTGGCGAGTCAACCATATCTATTAGAAAAAACTATGCATTTACTACTGCATGCGCAGTAAACTTCAGATACGATAAATTTACTTTCAACAAACATTTACTTATAAGGAATAAACGAAAAAGTCATATTGCTTCAAGTGTAGCTCTATATTTTTTGATATAGCGGATGAATTAGGTGGTTTCGACATTCACTATATCCGAAGTTTACTATACTTGAATCAAATTTGCAAACAACTTGTAAGGAAGGCTACTATCGACTATGAAATGTATCAAATATTAAAAACAAAAAATATGAAATTTTTAAAAAAATTAGATATGCGTTTGGGAATATGTTGCTTATGTGGAAAATTTCGTAGTGCTAGGTTAAATACGAAGCAAAAGAGAAAAATCAATTTAAATAAAAAATGAGCACATTTAAGGATTTCTTGATTTTTAGAATTTAGTGCTGTTAAGTAGGGCTAAGTATTTATGCCAATTTTTAGATGTATACTTTGATTTTCTAAATCGATTTTTCCCAATTTTACACTTAAATATCTTGAATTAAAACAAAAAAGCAGCAGGTTAACTGTTAAGTACAACCAAACTTGATGAAAAAACGTAAAACCTACAATTTATTGGATGCTGATAATGTGGCAACATGAAATGGCATGAAGCAATATGTATCGAGCACTGGGTAAGACTATAAGTATAATTCAAGCACAAATTCATTTAACTTAAACACTGCGGAATACTCTCAGAGATTCTGCAAATTAGATTTTAAAAGATGGGATTGTAAGATATTCTGATTTCCGAGATCTTGGTTTATTGAGCATTTACGCTGAATCAGTTTATAATTACAGTCTGTAACAAAAGGTTACAAACTAATTATTTAGCTTGTTTTTATCCAATGAATATAATTGCACTGAATTTTATGTCATGTGATTTTTGGAAACATGAGCTTCAGAGCAAACGCTACGGTCATAACAATATAATGATATATTTCAGCATACCACCGGTGAATCATAAACTAACTAAATATTTAGATACATATGGAGCATTTTTTGATATACAAGGTTATGCAGTTGTTAGGGCTATTTTGCAATTGCTTATAAGTAAAAAATATAACATATATATGTAGATATATAGATGGACAGACAAACAGGTAGCCAGAAAGATACTTTTCATTCACCTTTCTAGGTCCAATATGAATATTCTGTAAGTAGAATGCAACTTGGCTGGGCAAGTATCCTTTGCAATTTCTCGTAATGACTTTTTGTCCAACGTTATACAATTTAATGTAACGTACGCCAAAGTTGTGCTCACAATCTTCTAATGTTTCGTACACTTTCTCATAGGCAAGAATTCGCTCCTTGAAATCCTAAATCATACAGTAAGCAAAATCTGCTACTACTACACACAGGCATACCTAAGTAGATTATGCTGATAACGATTCGACTACCATTCTCCCTCGAACATAAATTATATCAAATTTTAAACTCCATCGTGCTTTATACAGCAAAGAGTTGCTCTAAATTCATCAGGAACGTAAATATTTGAAAAGTACAAGTTAAACTTCAAGTTCAATAAGATTAAATAGAAAATAGATCTTTGAAGAGTTATTGCTCAAAAGAGTAATGAAATTTGGTATATATTGTATTCAGGGAAAGATAGTAGTTAATGAGCGAAGTGACATGTCAACCTGGTGCATAGCTTAACCATTTTATTTATTGCCAGTAAAGTTAACTTTGCACACTTGGGCACTCAGTGGACTGTTTTTCACAAATGCTAGCGGACTGTAGAAATATAATAATACTTTCGTAGAAATTGTATTTGAATGTACATTAACAGGGGCTCTATTTAAACAATACCTTTGAAGGGTCCTAGATTTTCTCAAATGTGATAAAAACAGGTTTTATTCGAACTGTACCCTCAAAATTTCATCTAAAAATAGTTCAATTATAGCCCCTACATGTTCTATTCGAATAGTAGTAAACATGAATATACAAATAAACTTCAAAAGAACAAAAAATGAGATAGTTTATATATAACCCCGAATTATTATATTTGAGGTAATTGGACTGGTTGATACCATTACTACTTTATTGGCTAGTTGATGTAGTGCCTATCCCTTAGATATACTTTTTTAATTAAATAACTAATAATGTATATTGGATATGAAATTTTTATTTAAATCTATTCATGCATCCTTAACAAAAAAAATGTATACAAGTGCTTCTGCACTTAATGCGATCATGTAATTTTAGCACAAGTTAACATAAAAATTCAAAGATGTGATCCTAGTCTCTTCAGAAATTTCATTACAGGCAAAAAGTATATTTCTCACTTTTTCGCTACAATGCTATGACTGATTCAATGAGATTTTTCTTACTAAGTTTTTATAGTTAAGCACTGATATTTTTATTGATATTGTAAGTACTTCGAATAAATATATGAGAATAAGAAAAAAATTGATACAACATGATCGTGAACTCCAAAAATATTCAAAAATCAAGTTGAAATTTACAAGAACAGCGAAAACCAGTAATTAACTTACGGCAAGAGCTTCATCTCTATTGCAGTTACTATAGTCATCATTTTGAAGCTTCAGCTTATAATTTTGAGCTAATATATCTGGATCATCACAAATCGATTCTATGAAAACGAGAAGCGTATTCCTCTCTTGATCTGCTCGATTCATTATCTTTCTCCGCCGAGACTTAGTTGTATTCGTCGCATCAAAAATTGCAACCTGGTCAAGTGAAAACATTCATTTTTTAGTGAAAATACATTGCAATTTCAAATATATAGCGTTAAATATATAATAGACTTAGTATAAAGTGAATCTTTCCGGAATATTTACATTCGAAAATCTGAATCCAAACTTAGCACAGCATGACTTTTCTACTATTAGTTGCATATGAATATTCATCAAAATTGAACTCATTTAAGTTCAAATTATTCGAAGTTAACTGTATTTGAAATAGGCATACTTTCGCTTCGTCATCAGATTGCAGCCATGTGTACATTTCATCTTGCACAACTTCAACCATATCTTCTCGAACTTTCATAGTTTCTTCATTCTCATGGTCAAAAAATGATTTGTCCACTCCAGCCAACCCGAGCTTTCGGCGATAATCTCCAACATTAAACACCTTGGCAGGAAACCCTATTCAAAAAGAATAAATGAAAAATATAGACTTCTAATTCCAGAAGAATAAAGTTGATATTCCATAAATCGACAGCCCAATAAATGATTTATTATATTATTTGACATTATCTGTGGAAGTCTACCTACTTAAAGATTGATGTTATTCTAGAATCAATGATCATAGATCGTACTAGAACGCTATGCATTATACACCTGTCTAGTGTACAAAGTAGTCATCAGCATACCACGCAGTCTGCTAATAGTTGTCAGCTTTCTATCCAATGGATTTGAAACTTTCAATGTTTTTACAGGTGTTTCGAACAAGTTACTAGTTTACTTACTACCTTCAATTTTCCAATATACATTAAGATTTCCCATTTACTTCAAATTCCTGTATCTCATAAGAATATGATACTTTGATCATAATTTTTTTCGGAACTGAATTTAATTAGAATATTTACAGTTTTTGCTAAATTTTACATTGTAAGTTTCCAAAATTTACAGCCATGGTAAATATAACAGTTAACCTTTAATGAATGCTAAATTGCCAATTGTTATAGAACAAAAACATTTCCAATTTATTTCACTGTAAATGGAAGAAAATATTGTATATTGTAACTCAATGCTGTTATCTTCCTCAAAATATAGCCCTTAAGAATAATGCTTAAATTCTTCAAACTTTTCAGATTTTGGATAAATTGATTACTACATTTTTCATTAGGCCTATTCAAAATTTGATAAATCTGCTAGATGCTATGCTTTTAATGGTAATACCCATATAAATGAACAGTGAAAAACTGATACATTGGTGATTTCATGTACTTTTTCAGCATAAATCACTGTAATATTATGTCTTTAAAACACAAAAAACCATACAACTTCAAATTAAACTGACCAATCGTACTTAACTGATTTAACTGAAAAAAACCAAACACCCATAATGAAAAGGCATATTTTAACTCAACCTGATATGATTAATGCCAGTCACATCAATAGAATAATTTATTTTCATCTCAAATAGAAAATTTTCAAAATACTTTTTTAGCAAAAAGAGGTGTACCAATGAACGTATCAATCTAAATTTTAGCTCCAATAATCGATTAATAAAATGTAGAAAATATCTGACCTGTCCAAGTTAAATAACGGATCAACATTTTAACAATGTAACTTTTCCCTCTTGCAGGAAGTCCAACCATGACCAAAACCAGCTTTCTATTCATTGTCCAATGTCCGAGACGTCTGCTTTGTCTTGATGCAGGCGTACTTTCAAGCGTTCCCAGCTGACTGCCCTGTATTTAAAAACAAATCAGCAAACAGTATGACGTTCAATATCCATTAGATAATGAAATGATAAGTGAAGTATCTATAGCGACTTGAAATATAACAAACTTGTCAGGATGAGCAAATTAATTCATCACATCCAAAATTTGTCACATCATTATATAAAGTAATTCATTGATTAGCGCACTTTCAATCAACCCGTTTATTTCAATAAAACAGTTTCCCAGCTGACTGAAAATATCCGATTGCACTGGTAAAAATTAAATTAACATGGTTTTTTTGCTGATCGATGAATATTTTCAAAAAATGCACTCGAAATCAGAATGTAAAAATACTGATTACTAGTACTGTATTCTTAAAGACCAAATTAGCAACTAATCGAGGGATTAATGCACATGAATATACTGTGCAAAAGTAAAGAATAGGCTGTGAAATTATCTTGAATTTTTGAACTGTTCAAAAAATGACTTTTAACAAAGATGAACTCATTATGAACTGAAAGCCCCCAAATATCATAAGTAATCATTCGCAAAATCCTCTACATGAAATATTTTTTATTCATTCACAATCTTATAAATATTACAATTCTTGCCAACCACTCATTTTATTTTTGATGAATATTTTGGTCAGATATTTTGAAAAATCTCAAAAATAAATAATTGCCCTTTTAAATTTATTAATAGTTTCTATAACTCTTTTGCAAATACAAAACAAACAATTTTCATATTTAAAAAATATACATATTTATGTATGATATAACCTCCAAATTCGGCAATGTTATTTGATCTATTTTTCAAGTTATTATGAAAATTGAGGGAATTATTCATTTTTCTATGTAGATTCTATTCGAAATTATATGAACATAGTGGAGAATTTAAATGGTCAACGTTCTATCAACCATATTAGAAGCACTTGAACTCTCTTGCCAAAAATTTTATGATCAAAGTTAATATATTTCGCAAAAAATATGAAAACTAGATTGGTTAAAAAAACGAAATCTCACTTGAGATGCTACACGGGGAATTCCTGGACTGCTTGGGGACATTGTTGAAAATTTACTCGGAGAATCGTATGGTTGAGTCCACAGATAGGATAAAGTACGTCGAATAGTGGGTTTTGGAGAATCAATGCTAATATACTTTTTTTCTCGTTGAGACCTAAAGCGCATAAACAGCAGCGTCATCACCATGGTAATCCCATAGCCCACGAAAAAAGAAACTGATTTACTACTCATGTCCAAACCCATTTTTCACTCCTTGCTTATTAATAGCCCCCAAACATACGATTACGTGATTATATGTTTTCTATAACAACTCGGCAATGTTGATTAAGAATCAACTGAGAACTTCAAAGACTAGAAACTGGCACGCCCTCTAATCATTATCTGCCAAAACTAATACCAAGCAGGACGTGTCACACTGACAGTGTCCAATACATTATTTTCATTGTATAAATTTTATAAAGTCTTGAAACTGCAATTTAAGTTCAACTTTTGTTCATTATTCTGAAAATTTTTAAATTTCACAACTGAATTAACCAGCTCCCGATTCGGAGAACTAAATTAAAGAGTCACTCGTAAATTTTGCCTTGAGTCAATCTAATAGTGGGGAGGCCCAGGTTTTAAAAATGACAGATGAAATCACTCCAAATAACATAAATAGAAATCTGAAGTTGATGTAAACATATCCATTATGCATTTCATTTTATTACTAAGAATTTCATTATTTTTAGAATAGCAGCCAAATATAAACTGGAAAAGATAAAAGCACACAATAGAGCGTACCGAAGAAACGGGAATGGTGACTTTACGTGAAAAAATTAATATATATTTAGTATTGATACCATGATATAAGTGTTATGATTCAATTCACTTATTTCATATTCTAGTAATACTTATTTATTACAAAATTGTAAGTTCTGTGTTCCACATCATGAATAGTTATTGAAATGAATCTGAAAATGAAGGTTATTACCTATTTAGTTAACAAACTAAGTTGTATGTGTGAAAGTTTTAATGGAAAAAAGACAAAATAAACAAAAACCAAAGTACTATATTATATAAGCAAGCAATAATAATACAAAGGCAATGAAATGGAACTAGCAATATCCTCTAAAAAACAACGGCATAACTCTGCCAAGTAACGGAGAATTAGCTTAAATAAAAGAGAAGTAAAGAGATCAGAGTTTGTGAACTGTTTACTTCAGATTAGTAGACACTCATAAAAGACAAAACCATAAAACAATCAGAGCTAGTAGATTTTGGAGATGTAGGTATGTGTTTAGGATTGGATATAAATCCATCCAGTTTAGCCGCTCTTGAGGATTTCTCAAAAACAGTTTATGTATATTGTACATATTGATTTGTATAGTTTGCACAACATTTATTTGCTTAAACTGATTAATTAAGTCAACTTTAATTGGTAAGTAAATTGTAGACTGTAGTTTTTGCTTCAGTAACAGAAATCCATAAATAATATTGTGTTATTCATTTCAGTCTTACTTTCAGTATAATATTTTTGCTCTATATTCAGCTGCAGTGTTGAAATATCAATTTAGATTTTGAAATCTTTGCTTTAGCATTTGTTTTTTACAGTATGTAAGATATCATTTAGTATATATTGACAGCCATGCATAATGGTTACTGTCATGCATGTTACATTTTGACAGTATGGGTTTTAGGACTTGATCTGTTTTGCTGCATGATTCATTATGTAGTTATAATTTGCTATTTGCTATTTGCTATATGCTTATGTACAATTTCCAAAAGAAATTGTAGTTATTCTATTGACTTAACTTGTCTTGTATATGCATTCTCTTAAGCTGTGCTCTCTTGAATTGTGTTTTCATAAGTTGTGCTCTCTTGAGTTGTATGGTATTGACAAGATTCATTCTTGGCAACTGTTAGGAATTAACTCTCTTAGGGATTAATTCTATTTTTATAGCTGCAGTCAGTGTTCACTTATGACATTCTAAGTAAATTACCTCCACAGATTTTAGTAGGATTTTATATTTTGTTGTGTTGATGAAGTTAGCTCACTTCTATCAAGACAATTAGTGCATGATAAATATACACATGCCTGTCACAATTTCTTGTGTTTTGTTGTGTTTCATGTTTCTAACAGCAACACTTGAAATAAAAACTGACATATTGTGTTTGTGTGTTATTTAAATTTTTTTCTTTGTCCTGTGCTTCCTCATTTACAAGTGAAATGCATTTATCAATTTCTATCATTGGCACCCAAAATACCAAAGTATAAAGCTTAGTCTAAATCTCTGAAAATAATTTGGCTGAGCCCACATAAAAGTGGAAGAGCACTGCTACTCTATGGCAACTAAAAATAATCAATGAACTGGAGGAAAAATATGGTAGCAAAAATCATAGGTCAATTAACACAAAAGGAATAATGTCAAGTGCTGAATTTTTTTAACTGCCTTTCACAAAAATAGTTACAGAATTTTATTCCTTTTCTCAGTAAAACATTTAAAAAAACAAAATATAGTTAAAAGCCAGTAGCCAGCTATCTTAGCAACACGTTAAAATCAAATGATTTGCAGCAAAATGCAAATATATTCAAAATTTCAGTTGGTGACTATTTCCATTAAAAGTGATAATGCTATAAAATTTTGAATAAAATAAAAACCTCCCATAAACAATACATTCCAAAAAATATCATACATCTGCTCCTAGAATAAAAGAAGCAGCTTACTTGTTTTATCTTCTTATATTGCTAGATAAATGCACATAAACTGTGTTTAAGATTGATACTCTTGTTAAGCGCATGACTTTGCTGGATTTTTGTGCAATATAAAGTTTTTGTATAGGCAACTGACTTGAACTTGCTCTCAGTTTTCATCATAACCTTTGGCAAAGCTAGAAATATTTTTTAAGAGCTTCAAAAAAGAGCTTTACTTAAAAAGTTGTCAGATTGATTGCATAAATGGGTTTTCCTTTGAAAACCAATTTGCCTTGTTTTTTGCAATGTACCTTAACTCTGAGACACTAATCCTTACTTCTTGTTCTAAACTATTTATTACAAACTGTGCCAAAGTTTTCAGTTATTAATTTGAATATTTTTTATGGGTAGTTTTAGTTGAACTTGATGGATTGACATGAAATCAATTTTTCTCAAAATATAGAATATGTTCTACCATAAGTAATTTCCAAATAATCTTTTTTGTGACAAATGCTAAATAAAAAAATGATAGGATGGTAATTAAAATAACATGCTTGATAAAGAAAAAGATCTTATGCTAAAGCTTTTGGGAAGTTTGTCATGCTTCTACTATTGAAACTCTCTGCATATAATATCTAACTTAGTGTAAAACTTAGTAACCTGCAAAACCAATTCCTAAAACCAATGAATCTTTAATTTTATAGAGAATAAATAAATTTTGTAACTGTGTGATATGTGAATTATTTTTTCTTCTTTAAATGTAAGGAATAAATTGTGGCTAACTTCTTCAACACTTTGACCATCACTTAGGATACAGAATGGAAAGAATGTTCAATACTAAGGATAGGAGCAGGTTCCACGTTTTTTGTTTAAATCAGTTGTATTACTGGTGCTTTCTAGCATAAGGCACTTTAAATATTTCACCCAGGATTCTATGAAGTTTAGGCTTATGAAATTCAGAGTACTCAAAAGGTTGGAAGTTTAAATGCAGTGAGATAAAAAACTAGAATAAAACAAACTGAATAACTTGATCACTTTTTGTCCTCTACTAGATGATTTATAGTCTCAAAATTTAGAAGCATAAACTAATGGAGAGAGGCTATAGTTGAACAAAAAAAGGGGTCATTAACATTGCTTGTTTGTAGAATCCTGTTTCCTATATGAGTGGCAAATGCATGTTTTTAACTAAATATTAATATCGAGTTAGTATTTTGGGAAATTTACAATAAAAGTGCAACATCTGATTGACAGCAACAAATTTTTTCTGGACTATTTACATCACTTTCATATACTGAGCTTATCTTCTGTAAAGTTTATCAATATTCACTTAAAAATATTCATCCCAATCGTAATCTATACACTCTCCGAATCTGTCTTTTTTGTGGTGCATCAGCTCCATCATTTTTACCAGATTTTAATTTGAATAATATTCTAGCTAATAAGGTTGACAGATCAGTTATTATGTATATAAGTTGCACACTAGAAAGAACGTCTAGTGCTAAGAATATCAGCCTTCATAATGACAAACAAAACTGTGCCTCGACCAAACTTATAAACTGATATAGATATAAAGAAAATTTTATGTAGATCTTAAAAAAATATACCAATTAACTGAAAATATTTTCAACCGAATATTTTATAAACTTGTATAATGCCCTTTTTCTTAAAATGAAAACTAATGTTTTTTTGGAATTTTTTTCTTCAATTCTATATGGCTAATTGTAAGATTTTATGAATAACTCAATGTTTACAAATATCGAAAGTGCCTTTTTTGCACCTGAAAAGATGAATATTTTCAAACAAGCAATCTTCTAATGAAGACATCATTCGAAAAGGAATTTCATACATCAATAAAGCATTAGATAAAAAAAACTGAATCATTTGATGGCTTTGACTCCTCTACTTTCTACTGCAGTACATCTCTTGATCCATGGGTGATCAGCTATACAGCTAAATGGCAAACGGTTGCTGGGCTCTTTTTGAAGCAGCTTAGTAATCAAATCTCTGGCATCCAAGCTAACGTTATCTGGAAATTGTAAATCAACCTTTCGAATTCGCCGATATGTGTCGGAGTGACTGGCAGTTTCAAATGGAGGACTGCCTACTAGAAATTCGTACATCAATATACCCAAGCTCCATATATCAACTGAAAAGGCACAAATACAAATATACTAGCTGAAAGGATAAAAACTCAAAATTGAATAGTTTAATTATTCTGGAATTAACCTTTCAACAAAAATAAAATAAATGAGAGCTAAAAAGTCAACAAGGCACATCTTCAGATTTCTTGCTAGTTAAGCAATACTTACAATTTAAAAAGATTAAATTATAAATCAGCATGCAAAGAATGCGCGCTACTTAGATCTATATATAATCAATAAATTACTTCTGCAACGATTTGTATAATTTTGTTAGTCACATATTTATTCGAACATTAATCCACTTGAAATTTGATACCCAAATTAGCAATTACAATGAAAAATGCTTACAAGCAATAATTTTTTAACAACTTTTTATATAATTAGTTGCAAGTATATTGTCTTTAAAATTGTTAATAAATTACGATAATGAATCTTGTTTTTAAATTTTAGATATTTTAAATTATGAGTATGAAATGTATGCAATGCATGCTAACTGATTGCAAGCCATATTTCGATATATATATACGTATATATAACATGAAGTTAAAGAATAAGTTTCCAGAACAACTTTCAAGCTTAAGTATAGTTTGTATCTTTGCTATCTCAGCATCTCTGATATATCAACGCTACCTTGAGGTACTTGAAAAAAATTAATATTCATTTCTTCGAACTAACCGGATGCGCCGTGAGATTTTCCCTCTATCATTTCAGGCGGCAAATAATCTAGTGTACCACATAGAGTGTTTCTGCGCGAAGAAGGAGCATGTACAGACCACCCAAAATCAGCTATTTTCAATTCGCCTTGTGCACCGACCAAAATATTCTCTGGCTTTATGTCTCGATGCAGTATGTGCTTACTATGGCAGTACTAAGTAATTTAGATAAAGCAAACATTAAGAAATAACAAAAATTACATATCAAACAGAATGACATTCCAAAAGATATATTCATTGAAAACAAAGGCAAACATTGTGGAAAGATATTACTTACCAAATTTAAAACATTATTTATCGCACTTTGTTAACCACATTACAAACATAAAAGCAGAAAGAATAAGAGATAGCATAAAACAAAAAAAATGATTTAGCATCAAACTTACAATGCTATCATACAATTTAACATACCTGCAACGCTCGTGACATTTCAAGTACGTAGCGCGCAGCCAGTGGCTCAGAAAATCGTTTTGCAGCTGTTAATCGTTTATAAAGTTCTCCACCCGGTGAAAATTCCAAAATAAGGTAAATACGTCGGTCATCGTAGAAAAATCCAAACATACGTAGAATGTTTTTATGCCGCATATTTGTTTGGATTTCGATTTCTCTTCTTAACTGATGTTCGACTCCGGCCTACGTTATACAAAACAAATTCAAAAACAACCGATGCTGACTTGAATTTTTGTTAATTTTCATCAATACAAAGTAAAAGATAATTCCATAGCTTAAAGAACTTATTAATCAATTGTATTCAGAAGAAGATGAGTCTGTAAATACAATCTGGAATCTATAAAATCGATATAAGTTTTGTATTAATAATAACAACTGTATAATCTTCATTTAGATATTACTTCATGGATAAATACAATTCTATTGACACGTAAAAATAGGGAATACCTTTAGTAGCTGCGACTTTTCCAGAACTTTCAGAGCGACAATATATTTCGTTTCGCGTTCTCTCGCCAAATAAACGCGTCCGAACTTCCCAGCTCCTAACGGGCGCCCTATCTCAAAATTCGACAGAGTCCACTTCTTCGGTGTTTTTTTATTCTTTATTATTGCGGATGCATCAAAGCAAGAAAGAATATGATTTAGTTTCAACGATTTACTTTTCTAGGTATTAAGGCAACATCACCTTGAGAGGTATACTTCTTGGAACATGCACCGCCGTGACATTATGCTTCGTCGCATTACTCAATGGTTTACGGTTGCCGGGCGACTTTACCATTTCCAAATTCTGTAACCAAAGTTTCTGTATAATTCAGTGAAATTTTAAGTTGATAATTTTAGTTGCACAATCTTTTTCGTAGCCAACGGTCAAAATATATTTAATTCCTAACGGAAATGCCACGTGGTGCAACTGCAATACCAAACTTAATATAAATTTTTTAAACAAAAACAGATTTGTCGGACTCTTGCATGCTTGATCACACCATACGCCACTGCCGAAATTGTTGCTTTGAAATAGCAATAGTATGACATCCAGATACATGATATTCTTTTAAGGCAGCAAAAGCTGCGGTAATTTTTACAATCGCTTTAATATATGAATGATGTTCTGATATAGTGATTAAAAAAGAGAGGGACTATTAAAAACTTTTTCTGAAACATATTTATCAACTTATTCAAAAATCATTATTTGCATTAAAACACTTTTTTAACTTTAACTTCTGTCTGTTCAAAGTACCTCAACTGCTAATGTTATTAACATACTTATGAGCACCTATAAAACTATATGACTACCAAGACTAACTAATCGCACTGATGCGTAATCCAAGAAGTCAGGACAAAACAAGGAATATGAAAATATTATGCAAAATATACAATCATATTAATCTTATCTCATGTATTGACACAAGTGAATCTTGCCAAAGTCTTACAGCTTATTCTACGTGCATACAAGATGAATTATACCAAACTATAAATATAACTCATTGAAGGAATTGTACATGAACGCAATATATAGAAGTGAATCATGATTCTAAGACAAATCACACGGTAAAAATGCATCAGGTCCTGACAATGACCTAATGTTTTGAGCAAGACTCATCTAAGTGTTTCTGACTGTTCTATAGAAACATTGATAATTTTTTATTGCACAAGAGCCATTAAATATCTAAAAATTTAGAAAAATTTGTTGTTAACCGAACATATGTTTGCCTTTAAATTAAAGTTATCTCACGTTCTTTGTAGAAAGTCAAAAGTAAACTGATGTAACACAAGCAAATGTATTTTTAGCACAATTGAGCTCAAGCAGTAACATTTAATTACTGCAGAAAGGGATCAAAGTAAGGTTGAAAACAAAAAATTGAAAATTATCAACGACAATCTCAATTAGGTGCTAGTAAATATTTCAACTGCCTAAAGAACTAAAAACCCTTACCATTGGGCTTTTACAAGTGGGGTAAAAAATTCTTTTCTGCTGCTTTTATCTAGGTTTAGTTTTGATAAAATTATGAATGTCTAGCTTTGATTTAAATTCATTTATGTCCACTGATTTGATGTTTTTGTTGAAACCAGAACACAGAATCTTGCCTATTTCATAAGCTCATGTGAAGTTTTATTTGCATGATGAACATTTCATTTGTTGCCACATTAATAATAATAATATTACACTCAACGTTAAAGCTATCATGTTTAAAAAGCAGCCCTTGATAAATTGCAATCAGATTTTTCTGCATGTACTGTATTGAAATTTTTGATCTAATATTTTAGAAGTATTTTGTCTCAAGTACCGTGTCTCTTGCAGGTAACAACTTTTTTGTTATTAGAAAAGTAAATTATCCTTCTAAAAAGACTTTTTTGCCCTATGTGTTTAACAGAAAGAAATTTAAGAATAAGTTTAGTTTGTCAATGAGTGAAACCTTAGTACATCCATTAAGTCAGCACAAATATAACAAAAAAGCTTACCTCTGTATGGCATCATTCAAACAAAAATGACCAATTGCTGACATGACTTTGGACAGATTTAAGCATGTATTATTTAATTGCATAAATCATTGATGTGAAAATTGATAGCTTTTGTTTATAATTGTATCTAAGGCCTGCAGTTACTGGCAGACCGAAATCGATCATGGGTTTCTGATTTTTAATTGGTTAAAAGTGCCTACATTAAAATCCTGATTTAAAAGAAGTAATTATGAGTTTTCTAGCTTTATTATGCAATTTAGTAATGAAACTCAGAATCACAATAAAGAACTGTTCAAATACAAGCATAATCATTCAATGTTTGAAAGAGTTGAATAAATAGCAAAGAAGTTCATTGGAAAGTGGGCGGTGGATTAGCCCTCTTTAGGATTCAATATTCTTAGCCCACCTTTAGATTTGCCACTACTAAAGAATTGAAGGAAAGAAAAAGAAAAAAGGGAAAAGAGTATGCAAACAAAAATATGCTATAAATGATAGTGGATGGCCAACAGCTATAATCACTCAGCGACGGCACCAGGAAAACTAGCGTACAGTGTGTATTGTGATAAAATAGAAGTGTGAAGAGAGATTATTCATTGTAGCAATATCATATGGGCTGCATGGAGGTAACCTTGTGGGCTGCATGAAATATCTTTTGAAATTACAATTCAATTGTTGATCTCAAAAGACGTTACAAAATAACCTTTTGTGAAAAGATGTATAAATCGAGGTAACATATAAATTGAGTAGAATCCGGGTATAAGAGCAGTAAATATCCTAAAAGCCACTGGAGTCCTTAAATACACCATTGTTGGACAATTCGGAATCAGCTCCACTGTCAAAAAGAACAAAATTTAATAATTTGAAAAAGAACCATTTCATGAAAAGTTCTTGCTAATTAAAAATTATGAATATTGACCCCTTCATTGGTGGCGCAAGGTTCTTAGTTGTTCCAGGAAAAACATTGAAATTATCTTGCCACTGCTTGCCATTATAGAAACTTTTTACTCGTTTCAACCAACATCCAACTATGTAATACTTTGACCAGCACATTTTCCAGAGTTGCACTAAAATAGTTGAAAATAATATTTTCCTTGCTGCACCCTCAGATTATGGAGCGGAATTGACACTATCACGAGAGAACTACTGAATAGCTACCTATATGATATGTTTTTTGTGGAATACCTAGATTTGTCCTTTTCTCATCTCTCATCTTATTTTTGTATTGAGCTATTTGCTGAACATGCTTGCATTCCAATTCAATGATTAAGATTTTATCATTTGCATTAACTTCAGCAATTCTTTTTTGAAATGATGCATGTCTAAAGCAACTTTGTAGAAATCATAGAACCCATTTAAACAAGGATTTGAATCCTTTTCAGGTATTTTACCGTGGCTGAGCGTGTATCCTAAATTTTTAGCAATATCTGTCAATCATTGTTTTAGTTTACACGCAAAAAATTACATGAAAGATGTTTGAAAGAATTCTAAATTTTTAAAAGAATAAACAAAATGGTTTTTGACAAATAGCACTAAGTCAAGATGGCCCCCCAAAAATTGTTTTACGTATGATGTAGCGTTAGGAATACTCTTGTTACTATTCAGATTCTTTAACTACAGTAATTGGCATACTTAAAATCGTACACGCTATTTCTTGTCATGACTGTTGTCCTGGCATTGTTGCTAAATCAGCAAAAGAATTGGTATCTATATAATTTCAATAAGAATATTTAAAAAAATGTATGTGATCTTCTGCATCAATGGGTATTAAGGGAAAAATAAAAAGTTTATCAAATAATTTTTAGCTACATTTAGCACAAACCAAAATTTCTATATCTGCTTAGGCAAAGTTTCAAGAAACTTAAGTTGACAAAATAATGCGATCTTGCTCAAAAATGAAGATAAAGATTCTTGTGCTGTTTGTGGTATTAGGCATAATAGTGCTCGGAAAAAAACATGAAAAAAATGTTATCATAAAACGCCATGGTGATGGCAGAACACCTGAGGAGCCTAGATATTTTGGAAAAATGTCGGAAACTATAAATTTGAGACTGACTGCAACAATCCGGAAGGCTGATAAACTGTCGAGGAAATTTCGTGGATATTTAAGTAGTGATATGGAACGCACAGTACTTAAGTCAACCTACCCAGATAATAATCCAGCAAAACGAAAGCATGTTAACCGCCTCATTGATGCTTCGAAGCATTTCAGTTTATTCATGAGTTCTGGAGTATATAACAGAGATTGGAAAGATGGACCATTTTGGTCCTTATTATTGAAGCTATGGCGGCAGATAAAAGGAAAGGACTGGCGCACTGGCGCAAAATCACTTTATGTACTGCATAGGTACAAACAATATACAGTTATTTATAATATTATTTAGTCCTAATCCTGGGATATAGTTCAGCAAGCTGTTTCGCAATATTCAAATTAATACTATAAATTATTTCATGCACTGTGTGTCAAGAAAGTTTTTTTTTCTTTGTTGACAAATATATGTATTTCCGTGATAATTTTCAGACTTTCCCGAGAAACAACTGTTGAAAGTTGGAAGTACTTTTCTGATACGCTAGTATCTGCTCGAAAGCAGTTTGACAGTGTCAGTAAAGGAACTAAAATCTTTTCTATTCGATACATATCTTACGAGAAATATAATGGTCAAGATTTCACTTCCTTTGTAAAAAATTATGCCTCGTATGTATTAGAACGGCTAGAAAATTTTCCTCCGACGATAGTCATCGAGTATGGTTCAGTAAAAAATGCTAGTGAAAAGTTAGAGCGCATGCTTGACATTGCATTAAAATGTGGCCGATCGTTCAACGTTGAAGGAGAGGCCATACATAACGACATTACTGCCGATTGCTTCTACCTTCTTATTGCCGATACGATTGATATATGGAAAGTGTACAGAAGCATAATTTTGAATGCAAGATGCACCAGCTTAAAGGGAACATTTTCGTACGAATTCTATAATGAAAAACATGCAAAGGTGTACCACGCAACTTTTTACGGGCATAAAATTATTTTAAATACTGTTAAACTATTTTTTAGTTTTGTTCCCTATATAAATCTCTACAACTAGAATGCATCCTGTGCTTATGTATCAACGCTCTAAATTTTTAGTATACAATAAAAATTTGCATACATTGATATTAAGTATGACATTCACGCATAGATACATGTTTTATGCATAGGTATCAAAATTAGTGAGACAGGGACAAGAAATAGCAAAAAAATATGGAT
This sequence comes from Vaucheria bursata, assembly GCA_032358265.1. Taxonomy (NCBI): domain Eukaryota; class Xanthophyceae; order Vaucheriales; family Vaucheriaceae; genus Vaucheria; species Vaucheria bursata. Next base: position 84,660 of record JAULBW010067890.1, read on the forward strand.
TGGCGCCCATCTTAATAGATCAAACTATGTTTGACACTTTAAAAGAATAAATGAGAGAATGTACCGAAAATCGTTTTTCTGCAATAATTTTGAATATTATATTCTTTATTACGTTGGAGTCAAATATTTAACATACATACTATGCAAAACAAACCAGTATATACGTTATTGGCAGTAACCTGGCACATCCACAGATTCACCTTACAATTTTTATTTTTTCGCGGACAGTCAATAAGAAGGGTCCTCGACACAGTTCTTTTATATTCAGATATTGATTTCTTAATTTTAAATTGTTAAAGTCTATTGCTTACTAGAAAATTTGTCATCATCGCTAAACTGCCAGAGGAAAGCCAACAAGAACGATGACAATAAAGGCTGCAAAAATTAAAGGCTAACCTATGCGCATGGATATTCAGGATTAAGTTAAATAGTTTAATGAACAAATATGAGTTGTGTGACCTTTAAATATTTGATTCTCAGAACTCTTAATTTTACAACCAATTATTTCAGTAGCTAAGGATAAATATCATACAGAATTTGATGAAACGTATCCGTATGTTGCACAACTAACATAGAGGTCATCAAAATATTTAATTACAAAGTGATACAGCCGATTTAAATCAATGCATAATCCGATAATGAATTGAACAACTTTCAGTCCCAAATTACACTGACAACGATATCAACATGAAAATATATATATATATATATATATTATTGAAGCATGATAATGCTAAATGAGCTGCGCGAAATCATCGGTTGCTTCCCTTATGCTATCCTGCTGAGAGGGCAAAGCGGCTGACACTCTGTGAAATAACTCAACTTCATCGTACGAACGGTTTGTCTGCAAAGCAAAAAAATGTACATGAACGTGCGTTCGTAATTTTACACGTACGTATAAATGTGTGGAGTCAACAAACAATTCACTTGGTAAGCAATAACATGCAATATCTTTAAAAAATAAAAGAATTATCATATCACAAGATAGCAACTCAACAGGTGCAATTTTTATTTAGATCAGAAAAAGTCATTACATAATAATCTTGCTATATTACATGCACTTTATATTTGCGCATATTAACATACATGTTCAGTACTTCAAGAACAAGTATCCATTTAATCCACGCAAATAAAAAGTTGAAGTGCAATTGTGTACTTTGATCTGTAATATCACACTGTCTCTTCCATTGTCATCTCTGAGAGAATTCTATCAACAGCTACTTGTAAAATTGCAAAAAAATAAATCTCCACTAAATATTTTCTATGAATCATATTGCAACATATTTCGGGTGAGGTTATTTTTGCATGTGCTTGAATCGAACACATAGTCTAGCAATAAAGCCAATGTTATCATTTATGATAGTAGAGTAAATGGTATAAATACCTTAGGGCCAGTATCGGTATCAATGACTAGCTCGCTGAGGTCCTTCAATAAAGATCCCACCAGCTTATGGCTCTTTATGTAGTATTGGGCCTAGGATTAAGAAAAAAATCACGTATAAATAGTCAAAAATATAATCTAAAATTCTGATGGATACCTCTTGTTTGGATTCATTCCACAAAACAAAAATTTTGAAAAGGCATTGCGCATCGAGTTTCAGTGCCATTTTTAATTATGTCTGACTTGATTTTATGATTCAAGGTCATCATTTATCAAATTACACTAGATTTACATACGTATTTATGCACATTAGAAGTTAAAGTACTAGCATAGCTTTTTGAAAAAATACAACATACATGTAGACACTTCAATGTTTTTATGAAAATCGGTATGCATTAGCTTTGAATGCTTCAAAAATTACAAAGGAAAAATATTTAATACTATTATTGTTTTTAGACCTGGCTGATTTTTAATCCAACAGTGCAGCTAAACGTATTGATTGGTAGATCTAGCCCCCTCAACTCTTGAGCTTCGAGATTCATTTCTGTCCTTTGTACCCCTGTGAAATGCCAACATGAGATGCAACAAATTTGTCAGGACCACCGATTTAAATTGTTGCATCCAAAAATCCGAAGCTAAACTTGTACACATTTGACTTTTTCATATATTTGCTATTCGTTAAAATTCTTCAGAAGCCAATTTTTACATCCAAAGTTTACCTTAACCATTTTGCTTCGTAGCAAAATATTTAATTTATGCAGTAAGGGAAAGTTTCATTCACAAGATAGAGATATATAACCAAGATGGAACTTTAAGTTGACAAAAATATTTATACTTGGAGTGTTAAATACCCGCCTCTTTCCAAGGATTAGGCACGTCCCAACAGTTCAATACATGCTTACTTTATTTCATTTTTCTTCCTGTGAAGAGTTACAGAACATAATCTGATTCAAGCGCAACAGATATGTATATATATATATATATATATTCGATATCCTTAGTGTCACACCCGCAATTTAACGAAGAACGTAGCAGGAAGTGTGTCTTTGTGTTGCTTTATCCTGATAACAATTTCTGAGGTTAATTTTACCTTCGTATGGAAACTTAGAAGGGGCAGTGAAAAAATCAAGTTTTGAATGATAGCAACAGCTATGATGAGCTTTAATATGCATTATCACACTTTGGGCACCTCCCCCACTATCAAAAGTTATGCTTCAAAAACTGAGTGGCAACTAGTAACAATGAACTGTAGCAGCTGGTAGTTCAACTTACAATTGGCATCTACAGTTCATTGTTCGATATATTCATCCTTTTTATACAAAATAGAGACAGTACAAATTTATACTTCAACATAAGAATTGTCCCAGAAATTTATTCTATAACGGCTAACACAATAATTGCTAGTATATTAGATAGTAGGCTATACTAGTCAGCTTCAATACGAAAAATTTATAATAAACTTATAAAACTGACCTCCGCTAGGTACTGCAGTAGCACTATACGATGTTTCTGAAAACGAGGGCTCTAAAAAAGGTAGCATCATTTTTTTATGGCTCTTTTCGGGGGTGGTTTTAAGCCGATTAGGACCCAGTTTAGGCTCAGGTATTACCTTAGAGGCCAGGTAAGGAGGTATAGGAGCCACTATGGAGGGGGGATTTGACGGCTAAATTAAAAAACATTAATAAACTTTGGATATAACAGATCCGACTGCAATGAATTTTTATTTATTACAAATAGACTGAAAAGACATTTCATACCAAACCCAGCTTCAGATTTTCAGTCAAGTCAAAATAATTTGGTGATCTCGACAGATTCATTATATCTGTAGATTTGTGTGAAACATTTGATTCAATTACACTGTGTACAATTGAATCAAACAAATTTAAGACCCATATTCGTAAAATATTAACTCATTTTTTTTATCAATGTTTGATATTAATTTTGGCATTAACATCTTCCCCCAAATAACCCCATGGCACTGTATTCGAATAGACCACTATTATAGGTTTTATTCGAATTGTGCACACCAAGAATATAACTTGCTGAAATCCTGTTGATTTAGTGTTGTATCCGAACCATGGCTATAAATTTTATTTCTAGAGGACAAATACATCCTCTAGAGGTTGTATTCGAATAAAGTTCATATTCCTATACCTGTAGGAAAATTTAGCCTACTCGGTGCCAACGTAAAGATTTTAACTTGAGAAATCGACATAAACTAATTTAAAAGTGAACTTAAGCAAACTCTAGTTTGAATGAACTTTAACTTGTCCATGCTCCAAAAGTACATGACTGTATCGCAATACTTCTAAAAATTACAGTCTCTTGAAGATTAAATATTGTACCACGCAGCATGAATACAAATGTATAAATATTTGAGTATATTATACAACAGCTAATTATTAGGTTAAGGAAAATGCTTCCGTGTAGAAACAAATAAAAATTTTGTACATTTTCATATTGTCTGCATAAATTGAAGAAAAAAATCATGCACAAAACTGAAAGTATCGAGCAGCAGAAAAAGCATCATAGTAGAAGCAAAGGAAATGATTACAGATAAGAAAAATTTTACATCTATGCATGTAAATAGACGTACCGTAATGGTTTTTAAAGTTGCAGCTTTCTTTGCTTCAATTTGGAAACCTAAAAGTGGCTGAAAAAATATAAAAGTCAGTATGCATACATGCCCACATCACCATGTACGATAAAATTACTGCTAACCTTTTTGTGCGCATCCATTGGTGTCTTTTGGTTTTCAGTAGCTGCAAAAAAAAATATTAAGTACAAGAAAAAAATTATCTGAAAAAAAGAAGACAAATTCAAAAAATTATTACCAGATTGAGCTATTGTATCAGTTTCAGTGGCCAATGGAATTTCAAATTGAGGGAGATATTGATTATTTGTCCAATGAGAATTGCCGAATGTGCCTGTTCCCATCTTATTGTATTCCAGTGAAAATTCTTTCTCTCTTGCTTCTGCAGCTAGATGAATTGTCTGGAAAGAAAACATGCTCAATTTTTATGCCCGATTTTAGTAATTTTGGATGATTAGAACTGGATTTGCAAGTTTTCTCATTTATAAATTTCAAAGTATAGAAAGAAATGACTATTTACATCTATATAAAAGACATAAATACAATAAAGTCTTCAAGAACTAAAAGGAAATGACACTTAAGAAAAAATTGAAAATAATTAATATCAAAACTGATACTCTTTATGAAAGTTTTTATCATATTCATACTGGACAGTCCAGTAGAATCTATTTCAAGTACCTTTCTCAAAACTCATTTCAAAGCATGCTACACATTGGTTTCATGCATGAACAGAATAATTTTCATAAAGGAATCTATTAGCTTCAAAATTATTTCCAACAATTAGCCGAACAATGATGTTATAGATTTTGTGCATTGAATGTAGGATGCAAGAAAACTTGAGTTACTCAAGTAAACTCACTTTAAAATGGTTTGAAATGTAACATTTGACCATCTACAAAAGAAAATAGCCGCAACCGACTTTTTGTTCAAGCAATATGTTTTTAATAGTAGTGCCGAAATCATGCTATTAGCATACTTGTTCATACAATACAATTTAAAATTTAGGCACATTTCATAAATTCCAACTAATTGGCTTAGTATTGCCAAGTTTAAAAAATAGTAAATTTCACATATAACAAACTCCCTTTTAAAAAACCGAATAAAAAACCATTTTGTGCCCAAGTTCAGCTCCAGATGTTGGGCTACAAGATATTAATTCAGTGGTCCGGACCAACTCATTACATTCAAAGTTTTCAAAAAAAGATAAAATCGTATTGTAGATTATAGCATGAATGTTCACCTCTTTTGACTTAGACATTGAATTGACTAAAGCCCAGCATCCTTCAGCCGTATCAGGGGGAGACTGTTTCCGGTAACTATCCCCATATTTTGCCCTCATCGCCTGAAAAATAGGGGAGGATTCAGGGGGAAGGGGGGAAGAAATCACTTATTCATCCCTCTAAATTTATCCTTGTTATTTCAAAATCTCTGAACTAATACCACCTGTAAGGACTCGATTAAGGTAACTTTTCCTTGTCTAACTTAGTTAATAAGCCCTTGAAATGAACGCACAAAGTTGCATACCAGTATTACTTAAACAGATGAGTTTAATATATTAAATTTTAAAGGAATGCTACACCTATTCGAATGATAGTAAAGTGAAAATTTTTATATGTGTGATAATGTATTATAGTTGTGACCACTAAAACGTCACTAAAATATCAAAATATGGTACAAATACTTCAATATTTTTGCTTACAAAAAATATAAAAAAACTCATTTTTGTCTGGTGGCCTTTCAACTACCTAACTATAGTCTGCATTTACATGAATCACAAGAATGAAATTGAACAGTTATGAAGCATTGTACTCTTTCTTGCTGCTACTATTTGTTTTGAAACGAAACAACAAGGGAAGGTACGAGATGATTCATCTTATAGAAATCATGCACCAAAATAAAAATGTTAACAAAATCATGCATGATACCTCTCTGAGATTTTTTGTAAATGAAAATAACAGTCCTAGAAAGATTATGATTAATATTCGGTTTTCCTGGGTATTACGAATAGAATATCAAATAGAGCAAATTCGATGGTGCATTCTTTACTAAAAATGAGGAAATTTTTTTGCAGTAGAAGAACTGTGTGGACATTATGACCATTTATTTAAAACTCTAAGTAAAAAAGTGCTTTGAATCGAATGAAAAATAATTAAAATTGAAATCTAGGTAATATAACTAAATGTCTATGAATCAAGAAACATGCAATTTTTTTAGATTAACATATAAAAAAAGTATTACAGCTGAGCCATTTAGTAGACATTGGACTGTCAAAAAATTAATCGTCCATGATACTATGAAAAATACATATGTAGAAGGCTATAAATGACTATATGAAAGCTATATAGTTATATCGAAAAATGACTAGCAAAGAATCTGATATGCACTACATTAGATTCTGAGCCAATGAAAAATGATTCTATACCCACAAATATGCACCAAAAAACTAAACAGAATGAGGAAAGCTATAATTTACCTGGAAAAGTAAAGTTGCCGGTGGAAAGTGTCTTCTAGGAGTATATTCCTCCTTGCTAGCCTCCATATGCGTAGAAGTGCTAGTAGTTTGCAATATCTAATTAATATAAAAAATACATTAAATTGAGTACAGTGCAGATGGCCAATAAAAATCAACAAATTTGCTTAAAATGGTAAGCAGTGCCTACCAGAACGTTTATACATACTTGTATGATGCCAATCTTATCAGTATGTATGGATATCTTTATATATGTAGATATGCATGTATGATGTATGCATTTTAGATGTTGCACCTGCATCGGAGCCGACTGTGGCACGGAAAGCTGTCTACCTCTCATTGATTCACTCAATTGAGATATAGGAACACGTTCATTTAACTACACAATCGAAAAAAATAGAAATTGATAGCATTTCATGTCCTCTGTGAGGTAAAAAAATAACTACATCATGTAAAAAATGAACCTCTATATCTAAGGAGCATGAGCAAATTAAAGTTATTCATAAGATTGAATAAATTATCAACTAAAAAATATGTAGTAAGTAAACTTGAGATATAAAAAATTTGCTTTTAACGAATTTTCACTTCTTAATAGCCTTGCATACAAATATATGTATACAGTAAAATATGAGAGGAAATACAAAGAGAAATTTAGCCTGCCGAAACTTGACTGTGATTTACTTCTACATGTATAAATATAAATTCTTTTAAACAATATAAAACAAGTGGTAATAAAAGAATTTGTAGGGATGAAATATATATATATATATATCAAATTGCATACCGGATCAGAGAGAGTTCGAAAGTGAAAAGTTTGCTCAGGGAATATTGATTTTGGAGGTCCCAACGGCTCCTTGTTCGATAGCTAGAAATACATTGATAGTGAAAAAAAGGGACTATAAAAAATTCTTACAAGACAAACATTGCATTTAAAACATAACAAAGGTGCATACGTACAAATTTAAATCTCAATTCCGACAAAAAGAACAATTTTTTAAAAGCATAAAAAACAGTGAAAATACGATTGAAGTTTTAAATTTTTTGAAACACAAACTTATGGATAGGAATACAAGGGAATAGGCAAATAATAATTTCTGTACAAGAAAAAGTATATAATATCTTGCGGAAAGAAAAATTTTAGACTTTATTTTTCCTATAGATGAAAATATATTTATTAAAATATTCAAATTAAGTTAATTTAAGAAAAAGGTTCATATTTTTACTAGTAACCCACGCAATACCATACTTTGTTTTGAATAGAAGAACAAAAAATGACTGCATTTTGTGAAATATTAATTTCATGGATATGGTAAATTTATTTTTTTGATATTTAAATTTCCGCATGTACAAATTTTTCATGCATCTGAAACAGATAAAAAACGCAGACAAACTGGAAATACAACGTGAAATTTGAAAGTAACTATGAAAAATAATGACAACAAGACCTGAGTGTTATATTTGGAGAAAAATTGTAGATACATATATTACAATGTACTTAATATTTCTATTTTTCTTTTAACTTGTGATAAAATTCGACAACATTAGTTGAGCTGTAATAAAATTTTTAATTCAATGTAAATCCAAAATTAAATCCAAAAATAAATAGATTGACATCAACCTTTCTTGGCCCCAAAGTATTAAATGCTCCAGAATTGACCGAAGGTCTTCGTAAAACCTACGTTAAAATTCAACAAACGTAAAAATAAATATATATATTAAGCAAAAGCATCCAAATCGTTATTTATTACAATCATTCTTTTGTATTCATCCACATAAAAAATTATTCTTAGCTATACAAATCAAATTATTTTTTCATTGTTTAACATGTAATAATATGTTTTAGTTTCAGTTAAAAATAATGCAACCCACCAATGTACGTGAATGTATTGAGCAGAAAATATTTAATCTGAAACGTATATTAAACTGCGAAATGCCCAAAAAGAATATACTGGCATTTTCGAGTTTGATGACTCGCCACAGTATAAATGTGGCTTCAGATCTCTATAGTTTGTGCTAGTTTACCCAAAATAACAAAAATCAACAAAAATGTGCAAAATTGGGGCTAAACCTTTTCTGTAGATAGAGGAGAATCGCGTAAAGGGAGAGTGGGTCCAGCTAGGCTATCGTCTTCGTCACAAGGAAGAGGAGTCAGTTTTGACAGTACAAATTTCATTTCAAGCGCATGCAGCATACTATCCGATTGCTACGCAAAGATTAAAAATTTAAAAAAATTAAACATGATTTGAATGTTGAACAGATAAAATGTATAGGAATATGTATATAGTATCATTTATTCGAATATAGCACCTATGTATAGTATTTGTAGCTTTATTGGAATAAATACATAGCAAAAGAGCAAGTGAGTAAGGTTCGGTCACAATATTTCAACACAACAGAATACCAAGATATCAGATAAAAAGTGCAGAATATTATACTATTATCTAAAAGATTGAATACATATATTCATATGATTCAGCTTGAATCATCTGATTCCATATACAGATCATGCTAACAGTTCAGTTCGTTCTTGCAGCAACAGTCTTCAAGTATAGGCGAAATAAATATACATTTATATATTTACAAATAAATTCTTTCTTATAGCTCACAACACAATATAACGTTCCGATCCTACAGTTCACTGTGAATTAATATATGCAAGTTTTGTGTTAAAAAATTACAAATATCCGATATTCAGTACTAACTTTACAACAGCACCGAACTTACTGTTTTTCAGCTAATTAACCTTATGAAATAAATATATATATATTCGAGAGTACGGCCTGTCAGCTGGACAGGTAAAAATAACCAAAAAAAAGGAAAGGTAATAATAAACATTTATTTATACGTACTCGTTTTGGTGCTACCAAGGCAGAAACACTGTTCAACTGCTTTTGCTGTCCAAATCCTTTAATAGACCCGGTAAATGCACCCCACACCTACATACAAACAGTTGAAATAAATTTTTGCAAAAAATGCATGTAAATAATGAGTTGAAAATAAAATAAACTAATTTCTACACTTCCTAAAGATGTGCAAGTTAATACGTTTGCTGGTACACTCAAGTATTGACCATAAATTTGACATATCATCTAAACCGAACATACATATACATGATATATTAATGAAAAACTATTGACATATGTAGACTTCAGCACAATCAATTGCGTGGTGAAATGTCCCGATTTAAATGAGATTTTCGACTAGAAAAATACAACCTATAAAATGTTGCATACATTTTCAATCTACAACAGATATATATATGTATTACCCTCCGAGTTAAAGTTGTTGGTTGACTACATCCTCCAGGGCTGAGTTTGGAGGTTACAGGCGGGGATCCTTGGGAAAAACCCCTTCGAAGCACCTAAAATTAAAAAAATGTCAAATTCTAATTGAGTAACATTTCTCATATGATTTATCTCAAGATTAGAAAGCACACTGAGAAAAGAGAGAAATATTAGCAGTGGAAAAATCAAAAAATATTTCAAATTAAGATTGCACCAGAATATTATTCTAAAAAAAATTGCTGTGGCTGCAGATCACAATAAACTACTAGCTGGTATCAATATAGGTAATTAAATAAAGAACGGCTAGCGTTATATATAACAACAGAACATCCAGCTAGATTTTTATAACTCATGCACCATTTCAATATTATTTTATGTAAAGACTGACTAGTCTAGTATGCAATGTTTCACTAGATGAACTGCTTATGATTTGTACTTGAAACTATAGTATCCGAATCAGCAAAAAATCCAAATAATGATTTCAAATTTTGATAGAACTTCCAGTTAGGTATTTGACTAGTAATGCATAGTTTTGATGTGTTTTTCGTTTTTATGAGTCCTAGTGTAGTTGGCTGAATACTAAACTGAAAGAATAGCTCACCATTTGTGCTTAAAACTATGATAGGAAAATCATTTCATTGGTTCATAAGTCTCATATTAAATCTCATTGCTTGGTAACTCTATGAATCTTACTGTATCACTCTAAATACGCATTGTTTTATACATCCGAATCAATGACAAGTCCAAGTTTAATTGAGGATTTCTATAAAAAAACTTCAGATTATTCTGACTCACTGATTCAGAATTGTTACGATTAATGTAAAACTGGATAATGTTCGTTACGCATTGACCAGTTTTACTTTTACATGAAATAGCTCTGATTTTTTTAAATCTTTTTCAATAAAAGATCCTATAATTCCTTTTTAAACTTTGTTAGAGAATCGTCAAATATTGAAAATAAGGCATAGAAAGAAAAATTTAGTGCACACTTAAAAGCTGTGACGACAAATTGAATGATTAGATGGGATGCATCAGAACTTCTCGGTAAAGAAAAAATTACAAAAAAAACTGTTCTAGAGCAATTCTTATCGTACTTGATATAATATGTACATTACTAGACATTGTCTCTATAAATACATATCAACAGACCATTTCTGGCGGGGGACCACTCGAAACAGATGACGATCCATCGCTAACTCTACTAAACGCAGCAGCTATTGATCCAGCTCCGATGGATGCTAACCCTAATTATACAGCACAGTATATGAAATCTTGGCAGAAAAATATCGCATGTTACTCGAAAATAATTCATGTTCATTTTTATCTGATTTTGTAAGTTTTAGACAAAAAATTCATCAAGAAAAATAAAGCCCCAAGTTTTTTGCTATAAAAAAAATGCAAATAGGACAGAAAAATAGTTGATATATATAGCAGAATACTATTAATTTCGAATTGATCATCCAAATTCAATGTAATTTCCAAAATCGGCTACGAAATTACAGCACACACATTAAGAGTTTTAGTCGAACACAATACACTACAACCCCCTCCCCCCCCTCGAAATATAAAAATTGCCTTTGCAATCACTCATTCCCGACACATACGTAAACACACATATATATATAATATGGTTATAAAAATTTAAATAAATTTGATGTATAGAACACTTTAGATCATCTGTTCTATTGAATAGTAACTAGAATCTTACAGTATATTGACTAATGTATACATATGTATATATGCATATCTGTAAAAAATCATAGATAAAAACCTAAGTTCGGCACGGTGAATTTGGGATTAGTGAGAGCCGTCCCTACTCCAACACCCTCTGCTCCAATTGGTGAAGTAATCGTTGCAACCTGAGGGGTAGCGGACTGGCCAGATAAGTCCCTAGTGCGACTGATTTCCCTATCTTTACGTGAAAATGATTCTACACGTGCAGAATTCATAAATGGGCGATGGGAAGTATCATCTCGGTCCGGTCGGAATCCGGCTAGTTAACATAATAAAATCATACATTCATTGTGTTTAAGTTTATAACATAAGAAATCTCAACAATAGAAAAACTCATAGAGAACGAACATTAATATTTGAGAAAAATGCAAAGGAAAAAAACCTAAGGTTGCCCCAGAAGAATAGTCTAAAAAACGATTTATATGGAAATGCTTAGAAAAGGCTACAATACAATATATTTTTAGTCAACAGGTCAGTGCCAATTCACTTATGTGTAATATAAGAATACACTCATGGCTATCTCTATCTTTAATATAGTCACTTCAAAAAGATACATGCGTGCGCACATCGAAGTTCAAGAAATCTCTCTTATCACAAATTTTATACAAAACGGATAGAAATATTTTACAAGTTGAAGTACAAAACAAGTATACAAATTTACAAAATATTTGCTAAACTATACTAAATACCTGTTTGCTCAGGTAAAGATTGAGCTGATAAATAACTGCTACCCGAATCACTATAATTGTCCATCTTCATATCTATACTATTATCCATACTTAAACTGCGTGACTTTGGCTTCGGCGGTGAAGAAGCATGAAGCTTCAAAGAAATTAAAAAAATTACATGGTACATTTTATTTTTTTAAATTCAGTTACGTATCTATATGCATCATAAAGCCAAATGCATTCCACTTAAAATGCTAGCAGTAGTCTAATTAACAAATATAAAGATGAAACACGCCAATTAGAATAGGAAGATACTTGAGAAAAAGATAATTTTTGATCAATTAGAATTACTCATAATATTCTTAACGTCTCTCACTGAGCATCAATGGCATTTACGGTCAATAATCCCATTAGAAGAAAAAAACTAGACATGCTAAATAATTGAAATTGAATCAAAACTTTCCTTAAAAATAACTTTGAAAAAAATTATTGTTTTTTTTCATACTAGAAGAATGGAAAAAAAGCATACAGCAGTAACATCAACATACTATAGTTTTGCAAATACTATGAGTGGAATTCATCCATTTAGTATGTCGACTCCCTTTAGTCGGCTAGTCCCGAAGAAAATGGATAAAATTGTAGTTCAAAATACTAAAAAAGTCTTTTCTACTCTTATTGGATAATTTTTCCAGATAATTACTTTCGGTTTTATCTGATTTGTGATTGAATGAATACAGGAAATTGGCCTTGGTACATGAAAGTATGTTGCTCCTAACTACATTATTCAATTGCAGCATAATATATTCGACAATATTTTGAATAGTATATATATGTATGATTTTTTTCTGTTGTAGTGATATATAAAAATATCATTCGCATACATGCATACTTATGGCACACATCCCCAACATTTAATTGTTATAACATGCATCAGAACGATAACAGATGTTATCTGATATTCCTACCTGCGACTTAATCTTAAATTCTGGCATATCGCGTGCTGCTTTCATCTTTCGACTAGCCACTGGTGCAGCCATACTAGTAATAGTTTGTCTATCAATACTTCCCCTCATTCCAGTCGCTGCCATAGTAAGACGGGGTTGAAAAGTTGACATTTTGACTGGAGATAGGGCACTTGAGGCTGTAATAGACCTCCTTACAGAATTCCGATGGACTAGTTTTGAAGGCCTCAAAAACTTGGTATTCAATTTCTGTAACAAATAAAATATACAAAATTTTAATTTTAATGAAAAGAATTTAATGGAAATAAGTTAGAAATTTTCTCACATGCTCTGCTCGTTCAAAATAATAATTTTTAATTATTTCTAAATAAACCAGAAATTTTCCAAACAAATTTAATTTTTATACCTTGAGGGCGGTAGAGACTCTTGTTTTAGGCATGTGCAGCAAATCAATTTCTGTTCGATTGGAATTAAAATCTACATCGCTGCCAGCAAGACCATCAAAAGGCTCGCGATCACTCCTGTTATCATCTTGTATGTAATCCACCGGGACCATTGATGCGAACATACTTTCATCATTTACGCCCTGCGACAGCAATTCATACGATAACCGCAATAAAACATTTGTAAAGGAAGAAACATAATTTTTGCTGTTGTACATTGTGAAAAACCAAAGAAAAAGTTGGTCTAGGTAGTATACAATTCAAAAGGTGTACACCACCACTAGGTACATAATCGCTCAATGCAGTACTATCTAGATTATATTCAGCTATACCAGCTTAGATACATTCATTCGATGGGTAATGCACAATCAGCAGTCATGGCAAACCGTGATTGTAGACACTAATTCATGTGATTTGTATGTAAACATAAGTTTCATCGCATCATAAATTAGTCACTTATCACGAATTTTCTTTCTTTTTTCTTGCATTTATACATCGACTCGTAGTTCAATATGTTATGCAACTTGAAAGCTACTTTGACTATAAATAAAAAATAAATGCTGATTTATTTTTGTACATTCGCTACCAATGTTATGTATAGATGAATTATACACGCCAAACCTGATCTGTTCGAGAAAAATTGTATGCTGAACTGCGAGCTGACAAAAAATAAACAACTTGAATTTAATGAATCATCATGACAAAATATGGATTTTTACGAGTCATATTGCCTTGTCGAATTTTTCTCTCAATTTTTTAAGATTCCAATAACTTAACATTCATCATCATATATATACATATATATAATAAGGCACCTGTCCTCCTGCAATAACGAGGACGAATTCCAAATCGCAGTATCCAAGGTCAACTGCTTGCTGAAGCTTATATATCCACAAAAAAGTAGAAATGCATTATTATTTATAGTAAACAACATCAAAATATTTAACTAGAACAATAATGCCACTGCTGTCTTCCGCCGAATATAAAAGCATGCTGTAATCGAAACTCAGCAATTAGTAGATGTAGAGAAGATAGTTAACAAATTTGAACAGAAAAGCATATTTTCATTCGAATAATTCCTACTCGGTTATCGCATCATTACAGATTCATACTGAATTTTCATCAGCAGTAACGCTAAAAAAAAATTCTGTAGCATATTTTGCTTAATCTGCACTATGAAATAGTCCTAAGTGATATGTCTTATCATGGGACTGAAACAAAAGTTAACCATATTGATGCGAATATAACATTGCCATATTCCAATCGAAAGAAACACACTATCTCTATATTCGGGGGAAAATCGAAGTAGTTAGTTTTCAGAGAACTATTAACTTTTTGTGTGAATGAGACATAACTTTTCTATGTATTTCATTTTCTTTTACTGTGTACAATAATAAACTGTATGCATGTTATAGAAAAAGACACTACGGGTGCTCAAACATATGTACTTGCAAACTGCTTGCTGGATATTATGAAAATTGAACTGTAAATGCCCACAGAACTGTAAGTTGAAATTTGTAATTGAATTTGATTACCTATTATAAATGAAGAATTCTAATTCTTGATTGATAGCTTTCTCTATTGTGGACCGAAAACTTCTAAGTAATACACTGAATATAGTACGTATTCCATATACAGCAAGTAATGCAATACTAACATTGAAATTGTGCCGTTTGTTGTTCTGATTGCACTTCAGTTTCAAATATAAAAACTTTGTTAACTCAAACTCAAGGCATGTACTTACTCTGAGTGCTAGAAGTTTTATCATATAATTCTTACATACAGTAGATAATGAGCTATTACAAAATGTTGGACTTTTTTCTCTCTAAATGTGCATGAAAGGTCAGCATATCCATCAGTCAAAATTCTTTAACATTGTTCATTAGGACAGTATTTAGCTGTACAGAATTATAGGAGAGTATTAATCTTTCCAAAATCTGACTCTTTAGTAAAAATGAACAAACAGATTTTAAATATTCTAGTTTTTCCAATTATTTTAAAGAGAGTTTAGTAAATCTATATTACAGAATTGACTTTAAGGTGATCTCTTCATGCGCCGAAAAGTTGCCAAGGTGAGTATTTTCCAGTTTAAATTCCTGTTCACCCGGACACATTTATCGTTCTTAAGAATGTAGTGGCCCATTCTATACATTTATCTTAAGTTGGTTTGGTTTATGGTAGATATAGAATTATCGTGTAATTTCAATATGTACCTCCTTTGGTGTAGATGCGAATGATGCTGTGCTCCAATTTGAGCTACTCTTGGACTCAGATTTCATTAATGAATACATAGAGTCTGCATCCCGCAAATCGGATATATCCGATTGAACACCCGTCCCTTGACAAAAAATAAAAAGTAACTCAACTTTCGTACTATAAAGTACTAAACATCAACATGGTAATAAAGAGAGGGTATACATCAAGAATATTAACTACAACCGATAGAAAAAAATGACATCTATGATTTTTTATGGGGTGCTGATGATGTGGAAGCATTAAATTGTTTTCATTGACTGCCGTGTCAGAAGAAGCTGCAGCATTTGCGAAAGATGTAATTTTCCTATGATATCCAACAAGTGATAAACATTTTTTACTAAAAGGCATTGCGAGAAGCACTTCATGGCTATTGTCACTGTGCAGGACAATAGTCACTACAATACGCACAGATGACTGAAGCGCAGCAAGAGAATGAAGACTGATGCCCTAGTGCATCTAAGGACATTGTGAAAAGTTTAACCCTTGGGTAAAAAGACAATTTTTTACGGTCTAACTCAATAACAAAATGCACATGTACGTTGAAACCTCATAAGTTGGACATCTTGTATCTTCGGATACTTTAGTAGGCTTAGAGGGTAACGAGATGACAAAGTGTTTCCGTATCTTACTTACATTTCAGAAATAATAATTTTTTTACATTCGACACTTGGCACTAAATTAGTGACCAACAAACCTCTACAAATAGACAGTATAGTATCAATTTTTATTATTTTTCGAAAATTAATATTTAAATGGCAGGAATAGAATGGAAGAGTTTTAAATTATATGGTTTACATATTTATATAATTCGAAAGTTAACATTGTGAGAGGTAAGACCATCTTTTTGTTAAACAATTTTTTAGTTTTTAAAAATTGTATTGGTCCCTTTTAAATCTGGACACCACCTTGAGTTGGACATTTGAATACCTGCATATGAAGTATCCGACTTAAGAGGCATATATGTTTATGCATTTATTGATTTGGGTATATCTGTCCATTTGGCTCATGACAATATAAATTATAGCAGCCATGTTATTACTGCACATTGATTACTTTCAATAATAGCAACATTTCAAGGTGGGGAGGGAGGGGGATTGTCAGGTGAACTAGCTACCTTCTGAAGCTAAACTAGGCACAATCTGAATTTTCTACTATTCGTTATATCTCAAGTTCATTGTAGTCAGAATGTTATTTTATATAGAAGTACTCGCATACGGCAATAGTATTAGTGCATAGTACTTCATTTGGTTTAAAAAACAAAACGATTATTTTCAAAGTACTATAAAATATTGCTAAAAATATTATCGCATGTACATACCGAATATTTGTCGTTCTCTATGTGCCGAACTCGATATAGATAAATGTTGAATAGACAAACTATCTAGATTGCCTTCTCCCGAATATTGGTCAGATCCACCCTTCATAATTAACGTATACACATTTCATACAATATACATTTTGAAAACACGCAGAAAGAGAGTAGATACAATAGTTAGTCAAAGTAATATTATCGAATCGTAAGCACATGCAAAGCCTTAGCTATAATTCATTAATATCTGAAAATCTATTTCGTATATGAATCATATAGGAGTTATAGTTTACATGGGCTCAATATCATCAAGAGATCCACAAATTATCATTAAAAGGTAAAAAATTATTTTAAGAACCATTATTTACGTATTTTATAGCGGACTAGTTTTTGGTAAGATTTTTGCACGCTACTTCAAAAAATTACAGACACCTTGACAGAAGCAGATGTACACCTCGATACATGCATACAGGCATTAGGTAAACTCATATCAAGATCAACAATGATATCTGCTGATATAGCTCAAGTAAAAAATTGATATTCCATAAAAGAAAAAGTTATGCATACAAATTTATATTTAAAAGATCATATGGAGTATAATTCAAAGTAACATTTCAATGCATGAATTATATCAATGTATAAATTTTTACCGATGGATTATAAGACACGTCATAATCCTCGCCGATTTTCCACGACTCCTTGTCTGAATCAGAATCTAGAACATAAGAATTCATTAGCAAATCTTCATTTATCGATTACATTTCATAACTTGAAAAGCAAACTTCAATTCTTTATATAAATTATACTTTTCTTTAAAAATAGCACGCTCAAACTGGAGGAAATCTTATAATCAGTAGAAAGCAAGTTTATTGAGAATATAAAGTATGTGTTGGGTTTTCTAGTAAATTGGTCTTAAATTTTAACTCACAAACAGTAATCTTTGGCCATGTACAAAGATCTGAAGTGGAACTTGTTGCAATACGAAAATACAGGAAGTACACCGGAGTATAGATAAAAATGAACGCAATTCTTTCAGTTATTAATCTATAACTAACAATTTTCAATTACCAATCAAACAAATGTTAAGGATTACAAAACGGAACTGGAATCATTTTGATATTATTATTGCAATTAAATTGCAACAAAATTCAGTTCACGTTAGTTGACAATGCTGGTCAGAGTAGAATCCAACCATATTCAGCACCTTCGTCATTGCGATCTAAGATAATCTACTACCTTATCTCGAGTCATTTGTTATTTATTTTACACATGTAAATTGGATTTCATCTGAATGAATAATGCTACAAATCTAAGTGAGGTAAAAAACCTCAGAACGTATATCATCGATTCGAAAAGAGGAATTATGCAAGAACGGTGTACCCTCATGGTTTTGGCATCTTTTTAGTTGCTGGCGAAAATTCATTCAAAACAAATTTATTGTTTCCAAAGATTACTGCATAAAGATTTACATGTAACATACCAGCCCTTGATGGAGAAGCAGATATTCTATTGGACAACGTTTGAGGCAGATCCTGACGTACGCGAGTCACAACATTGTCTAAAAACGAGTCTAAGTGTCTTAACATGGCTTGCGGAAGTATTTCCAAAACCTAAAAAACAATCACAAATCAGAAAATGCCTTGTAGAAGTAATTACCTCTACCAATAATTTCCATAGCTTAAAATCTATCAAATTTGAGGCATTCTATTGGGTAATAATTCTTCTATGTATGTAAAGAGCTTACAATTGCTTAGGTGATATCATGCCAATATAACTCCATATAAAACATATTCAGCCCTGAAAATATAATGGTAATTAATAGTGCAGCTTCTTCTCTAACATGACCCCAGAATTTTTTCTCAAAATGAAAGGCCACTTTAAATTTTGAGAATATTTATTCGAAAAGACTTATTTTTTGTTTATATTTCCATAACTGTGACCTTTCGTTTGAGACATAATTCTGGGGGCAGCATAGACATCTTTAATATTGCTGCATATTTCACTGATCGAATAGATCCAACAAAAAAATTATACAAAGATGTGAAGGTAATACATTAGTTGGAGATCTAAAAAAAATCCGAGGATAAAGTGATGCATACCAATAGAAATTTTTACCTTATCTCCTGCATATACCACAATTGGAAGAGTTCTTGCCATCTAAAAAAGCAGCAATAAAAAATTTACATAGAAGAACATGTGATGTGGTAGCCTGCTAATAACAGACAGTGTATACATTTAACCGGTATAAAATGACCTTATGTCAAAACTTTCAAAAATTTATAATAAATAACTGCTATTTAGATTATATCAGTTTTAACGTTTTTACTCATAATCGCACTGTATGTACTATAATGGCAAACTGCATTCAGAGCTACCTATTTAATTCAAGTAATTAATTTTGAGTTGCGTCAGAGGAAGCGTGGCAGACTCATCATCTGTTATAATCACTGGTTTATCGAAAGAAAAACTCAAGCACCAGAAAAAATGATTTGGTTGAAATTGGTATCCACATGTGAAGGTGAGTCATTGAACTCAAATCCAAAATTAAATAGTATATTTCAGCAACTCATTATTATGCATACAGTTCAGCATCTGTGGTTCAATATCTAATATATTCATGACTCGTATATGAAGTATAAATGGCAATTGTTGAACACGGATTTCTTCATTAGTTGCCATTTGTAAAAACTTATCTTTCATTGTCCTCTGTCATATCTCTAATGTTCGTGTCTGCGTCACTTATCATGAAATATAACATGAAGTTTAATACATGTTTTGCACATAAAGATTCATAGATTTTCAAGCAAAGATGAAAATATAGCATACGAAAACTTTGAAACCTGTATAAGAGAAACGTGTAGTTGCTTTGCTTGCCAAGCACCATGGCCAATATCACAGTCTCTATAGTGCCAAGCCACTGATGCATCTCTACGCTCAATTACACTAAAAAAATTAAAATGCAAAGAAATAATGTACTGATAAGACCATATAGCTTCACTAAATTTATACATATAGGAAGGCATTGGCTGTACGCTGCTGTACCATCCATACATCAGTAATGCATAAGCTCTCTGAATCAAGTGAAAATTTGTACCTCAGGTTTTGGAGCTTGTAAAAACTATTCATTTACGTTAAGTTAAAAATTAAATACTTAATTCAATTTCTATGAAACCGTATTATGATAGACTAGATTGGTACTACGGTGTATTGCCTATAGTTTTATATAGTTAAAAGTTTTATTTAGAAAGATTGAATTATGCAAGGCTAGAATAGAGATCAAAGTAAAAAACTTGCAGCAACAAAAAACTTATCAGTTAACAAAATTTCTATAAAATTTATGGGCACGCCGGTAAATCGCTAATATCGACAATTTCTGTATGTAGCTATAGACTGTCAGATGTAGAATGTACTATCAACATGTCCATGTGCATACGCATGCAACTCCATGACCCAAGAATTTTTTCCAAATGAAAGGTCACGCTAAATTTTAATAATATTAATTTGAAAAGACTTATTTTTTGGTTATATTTCCATAATTCCGGGGACAGCGTAGACATCTGCTGCAAATATTTGCATTCATATATGTATGAATATCCACATTCGATATATAAAAAATTCTCGTGCAATAATAAACATTGATACGATAATGAGTTTGAGAAATATGAATTTCAAAATTGTGCATATTTTCATATATTTACCTTCCAGGAGTACGCTCCGTGTAGTACTCGAGAGGATTCTGGATTTCACTCAACCATGCTGTAAAAAATCAATACAAAAAGTACTTTAATTTTTGAATGCAACATAAGAATTAAATAAATGCATGTACCATAAAGGTATATTACTGGTAAAAAAATAACTATTCTTATTATCAGAAATCCAATTTGACAAATGATAATTCTTATACATGTGACACACAGACACACAGACAGACAGACAGACAGACATACATGTATCAAGTCCAGGCAACTGTGATTCCCATTTAGCCTTGGATCCCCACCTCATGAGAGCGCCATGTTCAGCTGCCAATACACAATTGGTACTACCCAAACATCGCTCTAACGTTTCCCGAGACCTCGGAGACTTTACAACCACTACCTTTATAGTCCATACAAATATAACAGTTATTGTGAAAATCTTTATGTACACATCAATCTGTATGAATGTGTGTCATACGTATAGACTGTCATAATGGACCTCACTACTGCCTGCACTAGCTGCGCATTTTTTACATTAGCAACATTAGAAAAAAAGAGTCCTAAAGAAACTCGTTCTCAATTTTTTAATTTCGTAGTAACTAAACAAAAAATTCCTTCTCAATATTTAGGCTAAATAGCTTGCATACGAACCGTAGCTTGAGCGAAGCGGGGACTACGAGCCAAAAATAAATTCCTGCATTAGGCCGTGTGCTCCATACAAACAAATATGGATCCCAATTAAGGTCCTATTTGTAAGACTAAATGAATAAGAACAAGTTAGCAATATTTAAAATATCTCTCTAAATAGAATACAGCTACTTTTCAAAATGTTATGTATACTGAGCACAACCTAAAGCATAATCGAAAGATGTAAACATGCTACAAATACTAAAATGGATGTATACTGAAGTACCAGGTAATAAAAATTAATATATTGGAACATTGAAATGTTTTACCATAGCCAATTCCAGCCACAGTAGACTCTATGGAGATAATTGAATTTGGATTTGAAAATTTTCAAGGCTCCAATGTTTTTGAGCAAAATAGAAATTCAACATCTAATGTTTCAATATAACGCAATGGGATTTATATTCGGGTGAAGATGATAATGCAACGAGAAAATAAATACAGACAACTACTTACATTTAAAGGATCTGTACTAAGCCTTCTCAAACTCTCTAGCAAATTGTCAGGTATCGTTAAGAGCTCAGGTAGGGATGTTGGGGGGGCTAATACTCCTTCAAAATTTAGTACTATCAACCGACAGCGGCTAAATGCAAATGCCTATTACATAGCGTACAATACAAAAAATTGCTGTTACCATTTAACATAAGTTACAATAACGAGATAATGTGTTTCATCATTCAGTTTCTACCAAGGTGACTTCATAAAGTGTTTTGCATCTCAGCACTATATCAACAGCGAAATAAATAAATCATGTTCTAAATGCATTGGTAACCTGTACAACGTGTTCTTTGTGAAGCTCTCTTGCTGTAGAACGTTCCCCACCTTCATTCCCTTTAATGAGCTGCCTCATTGACCTAGTTGACCATCCTTGCGACGTAAAATTCCATACATAGCTGTATGAAAAAAGAAGTCATTTTTGTGTCAGGATATAGTAAAATTTAAATTTTTATGGCTGTATAGCCCCTAATATCGGTTTAAAGTGTTAACATATTTGCCAAATTGAAGATTCCCATTTATGAAATACTCACCCATGAATTGAAATATAAAAAAATAGAGCTAAAAATAAATCGCTTTGGAGAACAGTAATTAATGATTTCGTTGATATTTGACAAATTTTATTTCTCAGTGCTTCATTATTGATGTCATTGAATATGTAGATTTTAAATTCACATTTCAACATACCTAGACATATTTTCGTGTCGCTTTTCTCTTTCATATTTATCCATGAAAATTGCTTGTTCAATAGCTTCAGCGACCTTAAAACCGAAAAAAATTCAGTATTTCTAATTTAATAAGAAAGAACATTTTTCGAATATATTAAAAAAAAGGTTTTTTGGGGATTCAAAATGACCAAAATACTGAAAATAAAGCGAATTGTACAACAGAAAAAATTAAGACGTGAAATAAAATATTTAAAAAAAATTGTTAGATCTCGCACTAGCGGAATCTATTTTATCAGTTAATAATTATATGCTGACTATTTTAGTATAAAAGCTAATAAACAATTTTTCTTAAACATGCACTCAAATAATAATTTCCTAGACAAAGATTAAAAGGGAGGAATAGATCTATCGACAAGATTTCATAGCTAATATGAGGAAAAATATCCTCAAGTTGAAAACGTTTGCATTTATAAATATGCCAATTGAAAACTAAATTTGAAGAATATGCAGGTATAAAAATAATAACAAAACAGGTTAACATATGTCTAAGCCAATGATTAACTTCGAAATTCTACAGAATATACAATCGCACAATCCTATTTGTCCTTCATCAATTTTACTCGTGCAGAAAATATTTCATTCCTATACATGCAAAATGCGTATTTGAGAAAAAGATTAGAAACGAAGAGTACAAAGCAATAGACTTTATACGCACAAAATTGTCTAAACGCACCGAATCTTCCAAGCAATAACCAAGATGGGTTAAACTTGCATGATCTCACTCGATTTTCTTCATATTTTCAAAATTATTCGATTTTATTTCCAAAACAGTCAATGACAATCACATTTCATAATATTTCATAAGTACATCTGCCATCAGTGCACAAAAATGTTCCTATGTAATCTACTTTGAAAATAATGCAAAAAATGGATTTTCACTGTGCTGAATATATATATATAAACCTCATTAGTGCTCCAAGGATTCACTAGTAGAGCTCCCCCGAGAGATCTCGCACAGCCTGCAAATTCGCTCAACACCACAGTTGCTAGAGCATTGTGAGCTTCACGGGAGACCACATATTCAAAAGGAGAAATATTCATGCCATCGCGAATAGGAGTAATGACCAACACATCTGCTATACAGTACAAAGCACATAATTCCTACACCAAAAAAATGCTAACCAATGAATCTTAAAATAAAAAAGTTAAAACTATCCAAAATAAAATATGCATCACATATTTATATGATTCAACATTTTTTAACTTTCTAAAAATTTGGCAACTATGGAGTGTAGTGCATATATGAAAGATATCGTCAGTGATTATTTATAAGATAAAACATCATTGGACATTCATTTTCTGCGCTATATTCGAATCATCAATAAATTGAGCATTAAACTGTTAAAGCAGAACCGTGAGCTGACAAGAATGAATTATTTGAATTTCAAATTTGAATCTGGCGATTCAAAACTTTAAAATGCAGACATCGATTTTCACGGTTAATTTTAACGCGCTGTCCACCGGATCTTCATATTTAAGCTCTATTCTTCCCTACTACAATTATTATAAAAGACAATTTTATATAGATACAGACTTAAGACAGTTCAATCATAATCTCTATGGGTAGTATTTGAATATGTGTTACATATTAATCGACTTTTGAAAAATGACAAATAATTGGATACAAATGACATTTTTACGAAAAAAAACTATCTACCTGGAGATTGACATCGAGAAAAAATTTAATAGGCCCTTCTTCATCAATACTAGCCAGCTTTGAATTAATTCTACCAACAAAACCGTGAATTTGGGCAGCCAAAACTTGTCTATCCCCCGATCCTCGTCCGGAGGATGCTCCCCCTGTACATACCTAAAAATAGCAAAAATTCAAAATCCGAAAATTACAATTTTTTTATATTACAGAGTGCTGCTATTGAAAAATATGTTACTGGTGTTGAAATTTGCACTACACGAAAAAGATTGACTACTGAAATTTTCACACACATAGGGCATTTTACTCCGATACAAAATTAAAAACAAAGTCATGTACAATATAGATAAGTATTTACGTACTTGTTCGCCTGCAGAAAACAATGCATAAAAATATATTTCACAAATGAAAATTAGATCCAATTTTAAATTTTTATCTTTATGAAAGTAAAATGTTGCATATTGGTTCAATGAAATATAAAATAATACATGTTTGTGGATTTTGCTTTCATATTTCTTTAATGTCTCATCTACCTAAAGGACAGAACGATTGAATATGTATCAACCACAAATAATGTGTGCGTACGGGCATGCACGTAGGTACTGTAGATAGTGATGACTAAGCCTTGGGTATATAGGAGAAATTCCTCCGAATAGGGTCCTTCTAGTTATCTTCAAGCAAATATTGTCATCTTTTTTTCCAATAACTGCATACCTCATGTGTAACTAAGAGCTCTATGTGCGTATGAATGCATTTGTGTACATATTTCCAACATTACAAAAAAAACTTGCCTGTACAAAGCTAACTTCTTCAGCTAACTCAGGTTTCTTATCAAACATTTCTTCAATAGCAAGAAATTTGTGAACTAATCCCTATATATCAAATATAAGAAAAAAAATATCAAAGTATGTACAAGCAATGACATGCGAAAATTCCAGCTAATAGAGAGTCAAATGGATTCAGTCTTCTCTCATCAGAAAAAAAAATTGTATCCCATCATTTTCATCCGAGTGCATACATACATATATATATGCACTTATATACTTAAAAATATCAATTTTTAGCATGTGCACACACATAAAATACTGCCTTCACACAAAATACTATACTTTGGTAGCATCGAGGCCATCCACTCCTAGCATGACTTTTCGACCTTGTAACTGCTTAGCCCAACGCAGCCTTAATATTTCCACCTCACGGCATCTGTATGTATATATATAAGAGTAAATTTTGGATGTGGTGAAATGACTTTAAGGGAGTATTCACTTATGCAACGAATAATTGAAAAATTCACATTCTGTCCGAGTTCTTCAGATTTTTTTATATATCGAATCTATCTGGTAGGTAGTCTTTACAGATTCATTTCATGAATGAATTCTAGTTCTTTAAAATATTCATACCATGTGCAAGATATCTTTGTGATTTCATAGCCATCGACGTACTAGACAAAAGGTCAATACCCATAAATATGTCGGTATGTTTACCTGGCCAGTGCAACCCAAGCTTCAGGATCTATTCCCACAGGGCAAATTGCAGCAGAAGCAAAATGGCCATTGTATTCAACTCCCTATATAAAAAAAAGCATCGAACATAAAATACTAGAACAATACTATGAAATTCAAAATAAAAATTACATTTTCCTGGCATAATATAGCGCACAGTATTCTACGACTCCTTAGCAAGCCGACATTCATTCACTAATATCATTTTATTTAGGCAAAGAGAATACTTAATCTTGAATTTGATTTATTATTCCTTTATTGTTGAATACAAAAATTTATGAACTTTTTATCGACTTAAATATAATGACATCATTGAACGAATGCCAAATTGCTAAGGTGCCTTCAGTATTATAACAAGCAATAAAAGAATGTAATAGCTATATTTGACTACTTTTCATATTAGATGGAATATGTATATATTAGACTAATGGGTATCTCGAATAGTATTCAAGAACGTACTAAGTAAATACGAGTTGCAATTCGAATAAGATATTGATCATGAAATTTTGTTACAGCACGAAAATGATCTCTTCCAGACTGCAATGCAAAAATACAGATTCAAAATAAAATCGTAATTTTATTATTTAGCGTCACAATTTATCAGTCTTGCCATAAGATTCTCAAGCGAATCTGCAATCTTAATATATGAAATCTATATAAATTAAATATGCTGCTCATGGCAACCACCCAATATTTTTATATAACAGCTATCCAATCGAATGATATGAATATAGGATATGCCCTCTAAGTTAATTATTCTACCCGGAGTTCGAATTCTACAGTAAACTGTGGCCGTAACAAATCCGTTTTTAACGAACTTTCAATTTTAGATGTAATAAATTCATTCGGTGTCTCGACATATTTTTATGATATCCAAAATTTACTATAATGAACCTACAAACCTACGCCACCGAAAACTATCAAACACGCTGGATAGCAAAAGTTACCTGTCTAGAGCAATCAGCATCTAAAATCGATTCTACAGTGGATAAAAAATGTCGAGCATAATCGTATGTTTGAAATCCAAGAAGATCTGATCCCAGTAATCCTACAGACACAAACAATCATATAAATGATTTCAAAATTTTAAGCCTTTAGGAAACTTTCTAAAATTTGACTGTGTCAGCCCTTTTGATTCTATTCGTTAATAGTAAAGCATTTATTGTTCTAAAAATCAATTTCTACCGTGGTCTATTTCAACGCATTCGTCACAATAATGATAAAAAATCATGTTTTCAAAATTTTTATTGAATTCAGATGTTGGAAGAAATGTCAGCCATATGATTTTTTCTCTTGTTTGACATAGACCATCATGGATCATGGTTAACCTCCAAAAAATTCATTTTTCGAGTCTTCTAAATTCATATTTTAGTAAAAGACCATAATATTAAGTAGGTTAAAATCTTTCATGATATATTAAACAAAGTATTTTAATTTGCCATATAAATTTTAGTACATAAATAAGTTGCTAATAAAAATTAGTATAAAAAATAATTTAATGGGGGAAGGAAATTAAGGCTGCTGATAACGATAGAGCCTATTAGTTTGTATTTTGAAATTTTAACGATTCAAATCTTTATCCATTAAAAATATAATATTTTTGTTACCTTCTAAAATATGCTCTCGGTTCGGCAAAATCCTATAAATTTCGCTAGAAGGAAAGGGTACATGAAGAAAAAATCCTATTTTAGCAGAAGGAATGAGAGCCCTGAGCATTTGTGGAACTAGCATGAGATGATAATCATGCACCCAAATCTTATAGAATAAAAAAATGAAAAAATGTCAATTGAGCTGATTCAAAATA
This sequence comes from Vaucheria bursata, assembly GCA_032358265.1. Lineage (NCBI taxonomy): Eukaryota > Xanthophyceae > Vaucheriales > Vaucheriaceae > Vaucheria > Vaucheria bursata. The sequence goes on from JAULBW010067890.1 coordinate 112,322, forward strand.
CTACATACAAATTATTCGAAATATCATCAATAGCCCAAACGTTTAAGCAAGCTTTTCAGTAAATAGAGCATTTTTTAAGAAGAATAGTAATGAAATATTAGCACTCAAATAATGCATAATTTAGAGTAGAGCCATGTAACAGTGCATGGAGAATGCTGAATCTATGCTCCCGATGAAAAATTGCTATCGCACGAATTATCTCTAAGAGTTGAGAAAAACTGCAGTACTTAATTCGAATAAAAAACGTCACCTTCTATTACGCCACTAGCAAATAAAATATTGGAACTAGTTATAAATCAAGAGTGCAAATTTACGCACGGCTATACATATATATATATGTAAACTGAACATTTACATCTAGAACACATTAACTACTCATAAAATTTACCATATCTCCATCTCGGTATATGTCCTGAATCGAATCAGCAAAGTGCTGGTTTACTGCCTTGTATGCCTGTAAAATCAAGGACTCTACTGTTCACAAAAATGCAGAATGAAAAATTGATATTTCACTAGGCTTCAATTTTTAGGGATAACTCGCAAGCTAAAAAATGAAATAACGGAGCTTTTAACATGAATTATATCCTAAATGTCAATTTTTATCACTGATAATGCGCACTATAATTGAATTTAAAAGCTCCTAACTAGGCTCATATACTACAAATGCATACCAGGCTTAAAGGCACCAAGTTAATCCAAAGGATGCGTATTAAAACTTTTAATTAGTTCCAACAGGAATTTCAGGCTGGCAGTTAAAATGGCATAGATAGCAATGTAAAATGAAAATCCAAGCCAGCAAAGTCATAATTTAAGTAAAGGTCAATTATTTTGGTGCCTTCAAGTTTAATACCACAACTTGGCAAGATATTATAAGTCATATGCAATAAATAATAAAATCTCTATACATTTATAAAGAGGTACATAAAACATACATACGCGCACACAAGCATATATACATACCTGCCACATATCTTGCTCTCCCCGCTCATCTTCCCTACTATAAACCTCATTGGATGCAATCTGAAAAATGTGCATACATTTACATATTCAATTACTAAACGATGCTACATATTTCGACTTGAAAAATACATATTTCTGCTTTTTGGTAGTAAAGAGTGGAAAACAGTCATTACAATGAAAATTTTATTTCTAAATCTGACACTACCAAAGAGGTGAAACCACTAAGATAAAGCACATATTTATAATGAAATATATACCATATCTTCAGTAGTAGGAAGACTGTAGTGCAACAGTGGCCACAAAATTGTACGGCAGTATCCAGCATAGAATTGATCATTCCGAACCTATACGAACATACAAGAGTGTAACTCTTACAATGTAAAATTTAATACGACAAAAATGATGAGATAACCAAAGCGAAGAGTCTGCAAGCATAAAAAATTATATTTCTATAGGAATACAAAAATCATCCCTTCAATCAAAAACTTTGTTATACGTGCACTAAAAATATGCATGAATGTATGTATGTATGTATATATGCATGTACCGGATCAATAAAAATTGGAATAAGTCTATGATCTCTAAGCTGATCTCGCATAGCCATTTGATGGCCAGGATCAACTTGAACTCCAGGTAAACCCACCTAAATAGAAAATAAACATAAATTATCCCTATATGCACTGCACAGAAAATAAATTAAATCTAAAATTGGAACTCTTCGAAACCGAGAATTCGATGACCAGAATGCAAAGTATCAATTTCTTAAGGATTAAATATATTTATATAATACATGAAAAAGATAGAAAATTTATAGCAGTATGGAAAGAAGTCAATGACAATGTCAATTATAAAACAGATTTTTCAAGTAATTTTATGTCTGAGTTACGCAATTGAGAAATTTCCTGCTCAAAATACAACTGAAAATAAGACATTACTATTGTCCTCAGAATATAGAAAAAATGCGACTACTTTTCCTGTTAAATACAAATATTTACAATTTTCGTACTGCAGAGTTGCATGAAGCATTTTCAGGAGAATTTGGTAATGCTGACTAGAATTCAGTAGGTTAAATACAGTGTAATGTCAAAGGGACACTCTTGCAGAGGTTAATATGATGAAATCAATGCACTTGATTTTACTCCATTTCACCCGACATTTATTAACCGTTACATCTCTAATGTACACACAATTAATTGACCCTCAGGATATTGAACCTGAACTGTTAAGGCTGGATTGTGAATTGAAAAGTGAACAAATTCAAAGGAACCAATTTTTTCAATCAGATGAATCGCCACTATAAATGTGGATTAATAAATTTATGTTCGATATGACTCTTTTTTTACAGCTTATTATCCCTCTCATTTTTCATCATATTATCAAAAATATTAATATATATATAAAGTATATGAACGACAATAAATAGTGAAATGTAAAAAGTAAACTTACCCACAGTCCACCATATCTCTCGTGTACAGCCCGTAGATTTTGCAGTGCTTGATTCATTGCAGTCATTTCTGCACGCCAAACACCAGTTTCAGTCAGTCTCAACTATAAGCAAATGAACAAATAAAACAGAAAAAAAAATATTATATTTACAAATGGAATCAGAATTTTGACTCTTTGACACCTCGAACTTTCAACTATAATTTAACAAACAACGAATGCAAATGCAATTGCAGGGTATCCTCTATCTTTTCTATGCAGAAATGAATGTATCAAACTGTGAATTGTACAATCCAAGCAGCATGTTAAACCATGAGTTCTCAAGAAAGAATTCATTTGTAATTTGAATATTTTTATTTGCCCCTATACATGTGGATTTTTATATTCGGTTAATATTATACCACTGCCTATCGAATCATTGACAATTTTTATATGAAAAGGTGAAAATATACAGCAATCGCTTTCATTGACTATGATTGCAGAATTCATATACTTTTAGAATTGAACAAAGTGAAAATTTTGTGCTTTGATAGAAAAAAAGAGCGGGATAAAATTTCAAAGATAAATGTGGATTCATGGAAAACAAATTTAGCCACTAAATTAATATTTCGCCTCTTTGGGAAATTATTCTAAAATGGGACCTTAAAAAAAATCATTGTGAGCTGAAAAGTCATCATTGCATATGTTTGCCCTTTAAAACTCATATTCGATACTGGCACATTTATTGCTATTAAGGACCTCTCCTTTCTGTGGTATTTTCTAAATATTCATTATGAAATTAAATTTGCTAGCATTTATAAGAAATAGCCAGTATTCTTTTCACGCACATTATGTTTTCATGAAGAGTACCAAAAAAGCACATACATAAGTCTTCCGAGAATAATTAGAGCATTAGGGTAAAAAAATGTTTGCACCATCTTATACTTTTCAGAAAACTAATTCTCCCTATACGGAAATGGACTTAGATGACTTACAGAGTTTCAAAAAAGATTAATTTACTAGCCAAGTAAATAATGACAAAAAAAAGATATTTCAAATAATAAACTAGGTAAAAGATAGATCTTTCAAAAAACAAAAAAGGAAAATTGATCTTTTCTGCAGTTCTGGTAGAAAATGTACTCTGATTATTTGCCTTGTTAATCTGTTTCCGTAGAAGTATATATTTTAAGCGCAATATAAAAATGATATGCAGGGCATGTACGTTTACACTAATATTGAAATTATAAAATATACATTTTAACTCAGTGAATAGTATTAGAACTTTTAAGGTCGAACGTTCAGATGTGATGAGAACTATTGGACACTACAAAAATAATTGCATGTAAACAAAATTCGAACCTGATAAGGCAATCTCCGACTGACTAATATAATCCTTTCAACATTTTCAGTACTTCCAGATATTCCAAAGTCCTGTATTCCTGCAGAAAAATATCATATATCATATGAAAAAATTACTAATGCATTTCTTGCTGATTATTTCACAACAACAAAATTGTCAATTATTCTTAAGTATTGTGCAAGAAAAAAATATAGAGAAGATACAGATTTTTTCAAAAGGGAAAAGAGAAAGAAAAATTCATATTTAGCAGAAAGATCAAGTGATACAATCTAATTTCAACACATAACATATTTATTAATGAACTGACCTGCATACCCCTCTAGTTTAATATACAAATCATAATCACAAAACACTTCGATTCATTCACTTTTATCAAATTTTCACTAACGATGAATAAAAGATGAAGTTATATTGTGCCAAGTTCAATGTCAGATTTTCGGTTACAACGAATTCCAGAGATAAAATTTTAATTTTGAAGTTCAAACAGTAGACTAGTCAACATACTATTCCAAAAAAGAACAGTATACTGGTTAGTATACTAGACTAATCAACCTCAATGTAAACGAACAACAATACATAGAGTGACTAAATATTGCTAGAAAAATGAAAGATAGGCGATATAAATTTGAATGAATGGTGCCCTATTTGATTGAGATTTATGAAATCTATTTTCTAATCGAAAATTGAACAATAAATTTAAAATTACCAGGAAAGAGCTAAAAAACTCATCAATGATAAGTATTTTATTTGAAAAATATATTTTTTTGAAGATAATAAATATCTTTATTCATTCTAATGCTACAGGCGGGTAAGACTTTGTATTGTAAAGATATAGATTCATAGAGGTAAAAGAAAAAGCAGACAGATGATATCATAAACCAGACTCATGTCTGAATGTAAACTATAAAGTCTGTCTTACAGTGATTCATCCATTATTTTGTCCGAAATATTAAATTGGGTCATTATCCGTTTCGAATGTTTTACATGTGGTTCAGTAGAATCAACATGTAACAACTATTATCAATTTTGTCGTATTCAAGATTGCTTCAATACCAGACAAAAAACTTCTGGTGCAGAACAGATTTAATCTATAAAATACAATTATTTGTTTTTGTAAAGTAAAAACATTAATAGTCTCTGAATTATTATTCTGAGTATTTACATAATTTACGATAAACATGGAAAATCATAAAAAATTTGTGAGCAAAAATTGGCTGATTTCAACATGAAACAATATATTTTAAATTAAAATTTATGCATTGCATTTCGTAAATATGTAATAAGTTTCTACGACTCAAAGTAAATATGCTAAATAAATTACCTGGTAGAACTCCCAACGTAGCTTCAAGCTTTTGGCGATCTTGTTGAACTCCACGTAATCTAAGATATTCAGAGGAGATTTTCGCCAATAGTTCGGCCTCAGCATTTTCCGAGCTGAGCATGTCATTATCCTTTTCGCCCTTTTTAACCAAGCAAAAAAGGTTAACCGTGTGAAAAATAATTAGCGTTAGTAGAAAAGTCACTGCAATAATTCCAAATGATTCAACAAGCCAAGACCTGTTTCAAATGCAGAGATGTCTGCAAATAATAAAATATTGACACAGGCTCGAGACAATGTCGTTGCCATGGATAGTTTATTCCAATTATAAAAAATTAATGCAGACAACGCACTAAATAAGGATTAACGTATATATGTATTTACATATTCCCCTCATGCAATGGATTCTAGGTTAAGAAGACAAACTAAAAATAACACATTTCAAAAGTGGACAAATTGTTATCGCTTCCAATGTGATTCACGCCACAAAGCCAATCACGAACTTACCATGGTAACAGAAACTTAGTCTGCAAAAGGATAGTATATTAACTTACGGCGTTTACAGTGTTAATTCAGAACATGAGAGAAACACCTTTGTTCGCCAATTTGGCATCGCACTCGTACAGTTAAACTATGTACGTATTGTACCGTGTGTGTACGTACACCTAATTTATTTCTATTGCACTTTAGAATATTTTATTGACGTGCTCAAAAAATAATTACAAAGAATAAAAAGTGTTAAAAAAAAGAACAATAAAAGCCATAATTTTCATGATGACTATGTCCAATCCATATCTATCACAAGCATTCACAACACCATGTTCAAAGCTAGCCATGATGTAGAATATGCTCTTGAGATGTTGTAATTAGATTAGATGACTAAGAAAGTTGTTTTTTGTGCAGCTCAATATTGAACCAACATTAATTAGGATGAGTTGGCCAGTAGGAAATGATATTGGAAACAAATGATGGTAAAGTCACTGATATCAATTCGGCCCTAAAGGTTTCTTAACAACACCTGATGGTACAGGCAAATCAGAATTGGTCCTGATAGTGTAAACATTATAAATGTACATATTTGGGGGGAGGGAGGAGGTATTCTGATAATATTGAATAAAAAGGCAGAGTAAGATGCTCAATACACATGGCTCTGTTTACACCATAGTGCTGTATAGCAAGGCTATGCTAAAAACTGTGCACAATATTGCATTCATGACCGTTGTAAAGACATTAAACAGCATCCGTATGCAGGAAAATTGGATTACAGAACTACCAGCAACTTGTACAAAAATGGTTTGCAGCCAAGCCTAGCTGATGGTTTGTACACCAAACACAATTGAACTCATGAATGCAAATTCAATTACAATTTGAACTTTTTCTGAGATATGTGTCAATCATGAAAAATAATTAAGGTTGCATGACTGTAAGTAATTTTTTATTGCAATGGAGTTGGATCTGTAAGTTTAAATAACAATGTTCAAAAGGAATGAATCAAACAAGTATCCAGATTTTTCTAGATGTAGAAGTTCACTAAAATTTTTGCCTTGATGACAATAGTTACATGTATAACATATACTGGCACATATGGCAATTAACCAATGTTGCCTGTGTATTGCAAAAACTAAATCTTTATGACAGATGCAAAGTCACCCCACTAAAAATGCATAGAATATCGGCGTAATGATTGCACTGGCTACTATTTCCTTTCCATTTTATATAACATCAGACCTGCTTGTATTGACAAATCATTATTTCATATTTCAAATTCAAATTTTTAATCCAAGTCTTGATAATTACAACTATTTGCATATTCCCTCAAATGCAGTCTAATTGCAATGTTGCCATTTGTGGAGTACTCATTTTAAAATATGATACTAATTTATATTCCATTACAGCATGCTATCATCTGTAAAATTTAGAAGGTACTTCAGAGATGATAGAGTTATTTTTTCATTTTTGACAAACATTAACTTTGGCATTGACTTTGTGTTCTTTTCAATTCCATTTGTTATTTCCTTTTTTTTCATACCTACTTAAACTATGCTACCATTTGGCAATATACTGTAAACACAGAGTTGTTTGTTGAATGTGATAGAGAAGTAATTAATCTATTTTTCTGTTAGTCTCAGCAAATAACTCAACAGATTTAATTTCATGATATAATAGTTGACAAAATGAAACAATGACAAGACAGGACAGGAACTATAATATATACTCTGTTCACAAAACTAAATTACAAGTCCACTAAGGCTACTTGCATGACCAGAAGCAAATCTTCTAATCAATATACTTTATAGTTAAAGTTAATTAATGACTTGCCATAAATTATTATTGAAGTTCCCTATTGACTTGCCGCTTTTGAAATAATCCTATTAAGTCAATTTTAGTCTTTACTAGATGCAGCAATCCTAACACTTTATCAACATGCACGTACTATTTACTTATTTCTAGACTTTGATGTTTTGTCTTCATTGTATATTTTTTTTGTCTTTACCTTGTGTTAAGACTTGCAAAGAAATGGATGAAGTTAGAAAGAAAATGAGGATGGATTAAAAGCAATTGCAAAAGAGGAATAAAAGGAAAGAAAGAAAAACAAGTGTATTAACTTTTGTGTGATTTCACTGATGAACTGCTATAAATGTAGCAGATAAGGTGGTAACAAAAACGACGCTGTTAGGAATTAACTCCCTTAGGGAATAATTCTATTGTTATAGCTGCGGCCAGTGTTCATTTATGATGTTCTAAGTAAATTGGCTACACAGATTCTAGTAGGTTTTTATAGTTCGTTGTGTTAATGAAGTTAGCTCACTTCTATCGACACAATTAGTGCATGATGAATATACACATATTTCTACCACAGTTTCCTGTGTTCTGTTATGTTTCATGTTCCTAACGGACGCAAAGACTGTAGAAGGGCAGTACTATTATTCAAACATATTTTGTATTGCTGAGAGTGAATAAGAAACATTTTCAGCAACACAACGTACAAAATCCTGATGCCAGTCTATCTGGAGAATCATAAAATGGTGCAGCTATATGATGGAATAACTCTTAAAAGAGTAATTCTCTTAAAAACAAATTGTTGTAAAATTAGTTCCTAACAGGATAAATGCAAGCACAAACTAGATTGAAATTACAAAGGAAATTGTTTACATTTGCCATTAGCAAAGTTAAAACACAATCTACCAATGTATTACTTAAGGTACCACTGATCAGAGCACATTCTGTGCTACTTTAAGATATAGATAGAATAGCATTATGCTACATGCTTTACCAAATTTTTCTTACTATTTACCTTTTTATTTTGGTATATGATTCTTGCTCTGTTGGTAGCTTAGCATTTCAATATTTCAAAAATTCTCATAACATTGTGTGTGCACACAATTAGATTGAATATTCATGAAAACAGTGCAGAAATGTGTACTGTAGTAAATTAAAAACTTGTCACAACAATGCCCAATATGCCTTGTTTTGCCTTTGCCAGGACTCAAAGTTATGTTAGAATACAAAGCTAAGGTAAGAGCCCTTACAATAATTTGGTAATTTCTGTTGTAAGCTTATCTATGTTAAATGATTATCTATTTTCAAAACAATTGGGATTTACTTATTTTAAATTGTATAATAAAAAAATATATTGTGCTCCTTCCTATAAAGATTTAAAAGATGCTGTTAGGAATTAACTTTTTAATGTATTTATTTTGTTTGTAGCTACAGTGCAAGATATAAGAAGACTTGTACAAATTCAAGGTTCAAGGAGAGTTATACGTTCAGAGTATTTGGGCTGCGTGTATTTTTGTTGTTGTGTTGACAGAGTGTCCTCAGTTCTATCAATGCAGTTAGTAAGTGTAATGTTTCTAAACTAATTCTTGTTTATTTTCTCTTGCATTTTTTTTATTGCATTTCTAATAGATGCAATCAAATTATTAACAAATATATGATGTACATTGTGTTCTTGGACAGAGTATTACAGTATTTCAAGTTGTAATGTTTGCACTTTTTAGTTTTTTAAATCCTTGCATTTGTAATGCATATTCAATTAGTTCTACTATGATGTCATGCAAGAACAGGTAAAATAATGAGAACAAAAAAGTCAATGGTAACTTAATTTATCTTGATAGAAGTGGGGAAGTTTTATCAATGCAACCTAATAATCTTAACCCCAATGTAAAATAACCAAACTTGAAAGAAATGCAATCCATTGATCCAGAAGTTTCCATAACACTGTTTTCACAACTATTGTAAAAATATGACTGTTTCAACAAATATTACAAAATATGCTGTAGCTATAACAAAAAAGAAATAACCAGCATTAATTCCCAGCATTTCTAGAGTACATTACATGTGACTTTACCTGTGTGAGGTACTAAAATGAGCTTGAATTTAAATCCTTTATTTCAGCATCCAATTTTCAATTCAATGGAGTGTTTTTATGAGATACCTTGCAAGAATTTGCTTGATCATGCATCAGTTGTGAGACACTTTACTGAGTAGTTTAGGTGTGAATTATAATATTACAGAGAAGAGAACATCATGTTGGTCCAATATTCAATATTGAGATGTTGCTCATATTGGTGGGCAATACCTCAGTTTGCGTAATTAGAGCATATCTGTAAATACTTGTTTTTACCCCTGCAAATAGTTGCATACTGTCAATGATCCATGTAACCACAGCACTGATACTAGATTCATTTTTCTTTTTGGATGAAAAATTTTCAGTCATTTTTATTAGGAATCGAATACTGTGCCATATTTTGTATTGGAATGTGTATGTATTATCTAATGTGTTTTGTTTAGATTTGACTAGTATATAAATAGCTTGTTTTAATTGCACAGTTAAGATTCAATGCTGGCAGCACATGTTATGAACTAGTAATGTATACTATTGTGCATTTTTCTCTTTCATTTTGTTTCTTTATAGTATCTGAATTATGATTACAATTTGTACACTTGGTTCTGAAATTTTTTCAGTCGTTAAATTGATAGCAGTTTGTGAAGGTTCATCACCATGTAGACCATGAATTTTTTAAAGTGTGCACATAAAGTACTAATGCTATTTTGATCAGTATCATTTGTATTGTACTTTTTGCATTTAGCTATACTTTTCTTGGCAGTTTGTTTCATAGTATATTGAATTATCACTTTTCTTCTTTCTCTTCTGGGCTCTGAACCATGAACATAGAGTGTGAGCCGTTCCTTCTATTTCAAGAATATCTAAGGCATTATTGGTAGTGTTATATTTTCTGATGCTTGCTTTGGCATTTTATGACCTGGATAGTTACTGTTGTGACATACTACAAAACAGGCAAACAGTGCAAGAGAGTAACAGCTCAAATGTACATTATATCTTGACCTGTGTTGTGAGAAGTGATTACATTTCTCCAGCACAATGTTACTAATTTTTGACCAATTGTATGACTAGCCACTTACTGAGAATGTGACTAGCATAAAAATAAAGAATGTTTCTAGTAGGAACATCTGCAGCTAAAATAGAAAAAGGAATTAACTTGTAATATAAGTTAGTTCCTGACATTTACTTATTTGAATTGTAAAAAATAATAATGAGGTCTGCATTGAAAGCCTGACAAGGTCCTCTGAAACTATTGGCCTTAAAATGGACGTTGACCAGTACAGAAATAGCCAGTTCCAGATCGATTTCAAACCGATTCAATAAATCTAAAACCAAAACCATATCGTAACTCAAGAATGACCAATCCATAACCGAAATGTAACCAAACCGTAATTAATGGTTCGATTAAGGTTTAACCGGTTTAAACGTGACCCTGAACAAATGTAACACATGGCAGATTCAGTGGACCCACAGTATTTCACGGGGTTATATCCATTATTCAAAAATGAAAAGAAAATAATTGTTAGCACCGTTTCATTGTGCAAAATTAATTTAATAGGGACAAATTTCTGATTGGTTCATAATAAAATTTAAGCCTGAATTCCAGAGCGCGCTGTTGACATTTAGAACGCTTGTAAATTATCATGACCAGCGTCGCTATATCTCTAGCGACTCCATTCTCTTCTACTAAAGACAAGCAAAGTTCGTTATCATTCTTGGTCAGTTTTTGAATGGATTTATTATAAAACTTAGGTCGATTTTTTGATTTATTTACTCTCTTCGAAGGACATTTCGAGTTGGTGGTCGAGTGAAACTAGTTCCGTTTCAGATTTTCCCAGAAACTCTTTTGGTACCTTCCCCGAAACATTATTTTGTTCGCCGTGGTCAATACCTGAGATTGACAATACTGACAGAGGTTACCCGGTTAATCACCATATTGAAGTCATGTCGGAGTCGCTTTTGACATGGCTTCTTGATGAAGAGACTAACAATATTTGCTCGAATGAAGTATACAATGATGATATCTCAATTTCACCCATGAAGGACAGTTTAACCGGGCAGTCACGTTTGTTTGAAGAATGTGTTGAAGTACGAGTAGAAAAACAACCAAAGCAGCTTAACGTTTGCTCCTCAGCCAGCTCTTCTGTTACTAATTCAACTGAGGATATAGATAGCAACAACAGGTACATATTTTTATTTAGATATATTTCATTGCAAGTTCAATTTTTTAGAAAATGTTTGACTTATCTTTTATCTATATAGCTCCTTCATTGTATTTACTAAAATTTACTTTTATTGTTTGTGTGTATAAATTTAAAATTAGTTTTGTTCCATTTGTTTTTATTTTTTATGGCACTAAACACTTTTTCATGGCATGTTGACGAACCTACTGGAAATATATTTATGATATGCTCTTAAACATAGTTATTTGACAAGATTTACTGAAAATCACTGATTGATAAAAATTAATTTATTACGACATTAAGAGTTTGTAGCCTACACAATATTAGCATACCCCTTTATTTTTATTGAAGCAATATGTATGTAATTGGGTCCGATATAATCGATTCATAGTGTAATCGTTGAATTATATTTGTTTTTCAGTAATTATGAAGAGCATACATTAGAAGTTACAATTGTGGACGCAACGGAATTTGATGATATTATACCTAAAGTTTCTTTAGCAACTGATTTACACGATTTGTCTGATATTCATTCACTGGAGACACATGGGAAGGTACACAATTTGTTATTTCATTTCTCAAATACCTAAGCATGATATTTTCTGATTCTGGCTCAATGATTTATTGCTGCTTTAGATCAATTTTCTTTTTGGCAAAATGAGTATTGAGAAGAGGCAGCAGCTGCTGTTTGACGATGTTTCACTATATAGCATCACAGATCAATGGACGGCAGATCAGGTTTGATCAATAGACACTCTTGTTTGTAAACTGAATTCCATTCTTTAATTTTATCACTTTGTTGCTTTATACAGTATTTACCATTTTCAAATATAATACTGAGATATGCACTTTTTTGTTCTTATTGTGTTTCGTTGCTTGGTACTCTCCAAAATTACACGCATTTGATTTAATAAAGTCTATTTTTTTCATTTGTTAAATCTAGATCAAGTCACATTTAACAAAATCACTTTACATCACAAATTTATCTTTATAAATCTTATTTAACTAAATTTTTTATTTTCTCATGATAATTCCCGCAGCTTTTTTGTATTATGATTATGGTTCTTTGTATATGTCGGTAGTATTTTTTTTCCCATTTTAGATAACTACTGCCCTTCTTGAGCTACCTGGAGTAGACCAAATAAATAATGCGCTCATCGATGGCACTGCCTGTGTTGGGGGAAATGCTATCTCATTTGCCAGCCCTGGTGCATTTTCCCAAGTAATTCATTTTATATGCTTGTACTTTGCACCATTAGCTACAAAGTGTTAATTTTCATTTTTTCCATACTGTATGTGATATTTTAGGACTGCTTGGATTTTTACCTTAGTAGTAATGTTTTATATTTCAACTGGTATGTCAAAAGCTATAAAGAGATAATATCATATTTTTTTTGTCCATTTTAGATGTGATTTTTATGGACTGTTTGGATTATTACCTTAGAAATTTTGCCCTAGAGCAAACAAATTTACTGAAAATATTAGTTTTTAGGTTTGGGCAGTTGAAATGGATCCAATGAGATTTCGATTGCTGGAGCACAATATCAAGGTATTTTTTTGAACAGTTATAGTGTAACTTTGTACTACAAAGTACTAGTGAATATAGCATTAGCGTCAAATATGTGTTCACATTTCAAAATGAATGTGCAATAAATTTTGGTAATGGAAAAATTCCCTTTTTCATTTATCCAAAATAAGTGAAGAAGCCATATTGTGCCCACTCCAGCTTCAGAATTTCATTTACACCAAATTATTTTGATTCTGAAAGATTCGTAGTATCCAAAATTTTATATATTATTATAATGTGTATTGTTGAGATATCTATATCAAACTTATCATTTTCGCACAATTTTCACAGACAATAATATATTTTGAAAATAAATAATTCATATCTTATAAGCTTCTTTTCTGCTGCATTTTTAGGCTTGTAATTTAACTTCAACTTGAGAAAATAAATAACCAATATTTCTCTTAAAATTTTTAATTTTCATGGTTTAAAGGTCAATTTCATTTCAGCTGAATACGTTTCTTTGAGCTTTACTTTTGGGAATTGCAATATAATTTGAACTTAATGATATCTCAATTTTTTTTGCATATTGTAGGTGTCTATTGGGAAGAATACAGCAAAGAAGCATGTTAGATGTTTAAATGACGATTTTATATCTTTGATAAAACCGTCGAAAATAGACAATATATTTTGCAACAATGTACATAGCGTTAAACCTACGCAAGCTTTCTTCTTACCTTTGCAAGGTAGTGTGGTATTTCTTGATCCCCCCTGGGGGGGTCCCGGGTACAAGAGGAAGGACAGTGTGAGTTTGGAACTTAGTGGTATACCATTGGCTGAGGTACTTCAATTTGTATAGACTTTTTATTGTGGTAAAAGCTTAAAAGTTAGGCACCTTGTATGTCCAAACACCCTGGTAGGATGGACGGCTGACAAGACAAGAACTTTTCTTGTACACTGTTTTGTACTTTTTACATCTGAATATCTCCTTAAGTTGAACATTTGATGATGAAGTATCCAAGTTAAAGTTTTAACTATATTTTCTTAACTAGTATTAACTCTTGGTAAATGTGTAGAGATGATCTGTTGATTTTCATAACTATTTAAATGTTCGAAAATCATTCTGAAACACTATATTTCAACAAAAATTTATGCAAATTGCAAACTAGAAAGCCTTCAAAATGTGTCTGTTATTGCTCTCAAGATTCTTTTTCAGTGGCTTACTCTATGGGACTCACGTTCGTTCTTCAAAAAGCTGGTTTAAAACTATACATAATCAATAGCAAGCAGCACTGAAAATGTGAAATCTAATAAATTTCATCGGTTTTCGTCAATCTTAAGCATGTTACCTGATAAAGATGAGTTTGTGCTTATGCATTCAATATTATAGTTGTTTGATACGATTTACGATCACAACAAATATTAAAGAAAATATATGAATTCATTTTTTTTGTAATTTTCCACAAAGCTGCTCTAACTTAACTAATTTTTTCTAAGCTCAACTATGATTACCTTTGCTTTTCCAGATTTGCAAGTCAGTTCAAGGAAGAGTGATGTATGTAGCCCTTAAAGTTCCAATGAATTTTGCCGTAAGGCAGTTTGCTATGAATTTGGATGTGGATCAAGATCGAATATCTGTCTACACTCAATTTAGAAAGATGTTGTTAATCGTCATTGATTACCGTGCAGACATGGTAAAACTTAATTAGAGCTATTTTAATAATTTAGTAGTATGTTTAATAATCAAGCCATATTCTAATTGCAATGGCAATAAATATTGCCAAATGAAAAGGAAATGTTTCAATTTTTCAGGCTATGCATTTTTTACTCTGTTTCATAAGTTACTAATTTGAGAAATACTTTTCCAGAGTGAATGTAACTCTTGAGTAAGCTTATAATCATATGGATGGCACACATGTAAAAAAGCTCTCCACAGACATGATGTCTAGTATTTTTGCCAATCGTTTGTAGCAGCAAATAAAATTGAATAACATACTATACATAAGATTTTTTTAGTATAGTAAAGTGAAGGTATTACAGAGAAGTGGATAGAATTCATTATATTAATATGCAATTAAGCTGGAAATTCTTGTTTTGGCTGGTATCTATTTAGCTTTGATTTTCTTCTCAGTTACATCAACAAAAAAGTATCTAGCGCAATTATTTTGCTTTCAAACTGAGGGCACATGCTTTGTCTAACAAAATTGTTACTCCTCATCTCCTCCTACTGCATATTTACGGATGCGGAAAAAGTTTTTGTTCTCTTTGAGGAATGTTGTTGCAATTGGAAGTTGAAACCAATAAATGGGAATGAATTTCTGTGGTATTTCACCATATTGTACCAAGGTGTAGAAAAATGGTTTAACGTTTAAATTTATTGATAGACTTCATTTCAGTTCCGTTCAAAAATATGTAGAATTTCTTTACGCTAAAGCCTAAGACAATCCAGATTTTTGCATTCAGTTGATTTTCTAGCTTATTTATTTTTTTATAGAACAGTAGCATAAAATACACAGTGAACCATTTCATGTGCAATTTATGGGACAGCTTTTGTTCTTTCATGATAGCAGCTTTCATAGGATATTGCGTAATTTAAATAAGTCACAGCACTGATATGATGCAACACCAAGAGGAATGCAAGTATTGAGAAAGTAATAAAAATGAAAAACTCTTTGGAATGGTATATTTCAAAATCAATCTTGTTGCTCTGGAGATGTAAAACAAACTTTAATGGCACTGTGATAGCAACAATTGGGAGAAAAAATATTAAAAAGGCATTGTAACTCATTCAATTCATTGGAGCTTGTCTTTAAATGTAGTCTAATTTTCCTACTGTTTTTAGTTTTATATTAATAAAGATGCAATTTGATTGATACATCCTGTAGTCAATTGGCTTAGACGGAGGATGGCCTCCATACAACAACAAATTGTACATGCACGTACTGCAACATTATAATAATTTGGCAATAAAATTGAGCAAATATTAACCTCAAGCTCTTACCACAATAATCAAACAAAAAGTCAGACCAAGGAGTAGCCATTGCACAAAATAGCACAAAAAAATAAACCATGGAAGTACAGGGTTCATAATCTGCCAAGAAAATAAGAAATGTGCTGCAATAATGAGCAACAAAAGCAAGAAATAAGATGGAAACAAGGCGTTAGGACTGAAATTATTCGTTATATCCGCATGTTCTATATTGTTCTATACTACGTTCTATTTCATATTTTACAATAATTCTCCGAAAGCCAACCAATAGGAGTTTATGTTATATTCTTATTTTATGATGCTCCACAAATCAAACAATGAGAATGCATCTAGTTATTAAGTTCAAACTAGTCAAAAATAATTCTTTATATATTTCATATTTATATTTTCATTCATGTTAGGAACTAACTTTACAAAATAATACAACTAAATAATGGAATAACTCTTTAAAGAGTAATTCCCTTAAGAACTAATTGTTGCAACTCTCCAGATGGACTGGTGTCAAGATTTTTTGTTGTGTTGCTGAGTGTGTTTCTTATTCACTCTCAGCAATTCAAATTATGTTTATATGGTCTTACTGCCCTTCTATAGTCTTTGTGTCCTATTTGTTACTATCTTGTCTATTGCATTCATAATACATGTTCAGACAAATCCCAATTCAAATTTCAGCATTTTTTTAATAATGCATTGAAAATTGAAAATTGAGTAAATTCCAGTAATATTGATCTCAGTACCTTATTTTTTTCACAATATAGGAGCACACTCCTTATCTTTAATTATACATACAAAAAAGATCCTTCTAATACTATCCACATCTTTAACGCTTATGCTGTGTTTCATTATTCCACAAAATATTTTCTCGGTGTTTTCCAAATTGACATTTCCGACAAATGCCTGACGGAGCAACCCCATGATTTATTACCTGGCCAATCTGTGCTTGACATTTACTGATTAAAAACATCTCTCACTCTTCTCTGTATTCATTCCAATTACCCTACTACTGTGCAAAATATTGTTGTTATTCCAGAAAAGCTCCCTTCTTGCGTACACTCACATAAATACATTCTAGTCATACTATTTTGTTTAGTTTGTTGTAATTGTCTTTTTTGTTTTGCACGTTGCTTTCCTATTCTTTTCACAATTCTAACTCATAAGATGATGCAATGGGTTTTACAATATTGAATAGAATATTGACTAAAGTGTTTAAAAAAACATCCCATGCTAGATGCATGTTTGTCATTTTTTACAAGTTTGCCATGCAGAGATGTCATCATCTTTGGATATATACAACAATTGCCGACTAAACTTCTGTTATGGAAAAATGAATCACTCAGTCTATATTGGCATTATGACTATAATAACTCAATTATGGCACTCAGTGTGGTTAAAAAATGGATTAGTGAAATTACTTGCTCAATTAAATTATCAGCTAAGTTGCTGTACAGTTTATGAACTATCCAACTTAAATGTAGATAATGCCAACAAATTTAACACACATTTTCCTTTGGTAATTGCTACTTCACCAACTTGTACCTAAGTTACTATTTAACATTGTTCATAATGATGCCATATGCGTATTACAGCATTTCACCACCAAAGTTATCTTAAAACGTGTGAATAAAAAGCTTTACTCTACAAAAAGTCTTTCTAATATTTATATAGAAAGAGAAAATTTTGATGCAGTGTAATAAATAGTGTATTTAAGAGCAATAAGAGTAAAGTTGTTATTTTCAATTTATTCACAGCTCCTTCACCATTCGTTCTGTTTTAAACCTACAGACTATGTCTGTACTGTATAAAACAAAACTTATGTGATGTACAAAAATTATCAAGTCCGTAATGCAACACCAAATTTTGTTTTATACGTACTTGGAATCTCTCAAACACTTTTCAGAAATAGATATTTCAGCCGACTCCATGGTTATGTATCTTGTAAATATGTGCAACTCCAAAGTTATTTTATTGCGTTACAATCTTGCAAAAATGTGATCAAACAAACCAGTTCATGAACACACAAGTTACATATAATGCTTAAACCTTTTCTATACTTCTCAGACATAATGGCCTCTTGTGCAACTCCAACATAGCTAACATGATGGGAGATCATGGGAGTGTTCAGCTGTTTACTACCAGTCAAAGTGTAGTATCTCTGCAAGAGATGGAATTTGAAACTTGTCTGGCAAGGAAAACTTTTACTTTACCAATTTGTAAATTTATTTCAAATGTTAAAAATTTGTAGCAAGGTCTATTCGAATTGTTTTACTTATGGGTAACCCTCTTTCCCTTGCTGTTAGCACTTAAAACATAAAGCAAGAGGCTATGTGCAGGGGACTAATATTGGTTTTACGGAGTTATACTTCATAATAGCCTACTTATTGCAAGGCATTTTGTACCAGTGTCAAATTTTTTATCAGAGAAGCATTCACGAAATTATCTGCAAACAGAACCAATTTTATATATTATCTGTCAACATGATATTGAAAAAGCTCCTGTTTTTTGTTGTTTCTATGATCTATACATCAGCTGCTAATTTTGTCAACAGTAGCCTTCAATTCCACACTATGCAGAAGAGCAGAACACAGCGCCAACTAGTTGAAAAACAGGAGTACCGAAACTTTGGTATGCAATATAGAATAAGTAACAGAAGTAGTTCGTGTAGAATTGTTAGAATTTTAAGGGGAGGATCGGACTCTGACGTAGATACCAAAGATGAAGTTGAGGAAATGGAAGAAGAGGTATGAAAATATCCCTTGTCATCGTGTTAGATTTTCACGTCAAAATTCTGTGATAATGGCTGCGCTTTAAATTGATGAATCACTCATTATCGTATAATGCAACTAACTGATCAACGCATTCCTCTAATGCAGAAAGTGATCGTTTGAAGTGTTTTTTTTTCACATTTAAAAGTTGTTAATATTTGAAACAAAAGAATCAATGTTGATATTTAAGTTTTGAAGCAACTTCTACATAGTAAACATGTTGTGCATAAAGTTCAATTAATTTATTTCAATCTAATTAATCATTTAGAAATTATTTTAAAATATTACTTTCCAACAAATAAACTTGCTAGAACTAAAAATGTTTCGAAAAATTAGTGCAGTGAGTAAAATGACTAATAAAATAAAAAAATAATTAAATTGCTCCTGCTTTCATCTCACAATTAATTTAAAAATTTTTAAATGTTAAGCGCTGGATTGAACGGGTGTGGATTTTTAAAATTTCATATTAAATATATCTGTAAATGTGTGGATTAATTTCTTTAAATAGTTCCTATCCTTAATTTTACTGCCTGCACTGTACGGTAAAAGTAAACTTGACAATTTTTTATGGTAAATGGTATTCCGATTGCGCAACATCCCTTAAATCTCCATATTTTGATGAATTTAAAAGTATCTTTATCAACTATTTTATTGGCTGAAATCTTTTTTACTGGTAAAATTTCACTAGAATTTTTATAGAAAAATATGAAGCTGAAGTTGGCACAATATGACGTTTTCACTTAAGTTAAAATTCTTTAGAAGTTAATTAGTGTTCTATATAAATTTCCTTTCTATTCAATAGGATTTTGAAGAAGCTGCTGTTCAGAATCGAGTGTTAAAGTTATGGCAAAGAACACCATACTTAACAAAACATTTCTTTTACATTAGCTTTGGTTTAACATTATACTCATTTGCATTGAATGGAAATCATTGGCCTTCAATATTAGAGCTCACTTGGGAGCGTGTTTTAAAAGGGCAAATATGGAGATTATTTGCAGCATTTTTCTGTTTTGGACCTCTCGGATTAAACTGCCTTATATCAATGTAAGATGCCTCAAACCGATTAAATTTGAATCGTTATATTCTGATTTGTTGAAAATTTGGAAAGTCTTTATAATGCAGACATTAAATTGGATAAGGCAATCATGGCTAAAACTGCACTTTGTCGTGCACACTCATTCATACTGTAGTTCATTCAAATTCAACTTATTTCTGTTACAAGATAGGGATATTACAGCACTGGTTGACTTATCCTATAGTATATATATATTACATAAATTAGTCTAGTTTTTAGCTTTGGACAATCATTTCTATATAATTTTGCGATGCACAGGAATACGTATTTTTTTGTAAATTAAGGAATTAATGGCAGCAGGCATTTCGTTCATTTAAAGCATTGTTTGCATTGTTTCGTTGTGATAGCTTTTACATTTGACAAATACTCCAAATGTTAAATTACAAAATAAATATGCATTTCGTGAATGCGTTGAATACGCCACTAAACAATTAGAAGGATTTTAAGAACTAGTATACTGTAATTGTGAAATAAGATTATAAAAATGGACAAAATAGTACCTCGGTGATTTGTTACTCTCTATAATGAGTCCATTTTTTGCCGAAAGATCAAATTTCAGAATAATTTCTGAAGTATTCAAAAAATTTAAATAATTCAGCACCTTATTCTACACTTGTTCCCTGACCAGTTGATATTCAAGATACCATCGGCTAGACCAAAAATTATCAGTTAAATAAATGTATGTTTGTATGTATATTGAATTAAAGATATCAGTATACAACAGTATACGGAGTTGATGGAATGCTAAAGCTATCAAATTATAGAATTACATCCTTTAGTGGACTACCGATTTATGGAATATCAATTGTACTTGCATTTTTCGCAAAGGTACTTTGTGTGGACATATATGGGTGAGCTTGAACGTATGTATTTTAAGAGACCACACGATTTTGCCATGATGCTCGGATATGGAGCAATCTGCTTATTAGCTACTACCTCTGTATTGGGAATAAACGGACAATTTCTCGGACACAGGTTAGTGAATCGTTACTCGTGTTAATACAATATATTTCTAATATAACGAACCTGCTGGAATTACCGAGTCAATTTGCTATATCCAAAAATATGAAGCTAAATTTGGCAAGATTTAACTTTTTCGTTTATTAATTGTAAGTAGGTATTTATAAATGCAAGTTTTTTGTATCGGAATCATACTATATGCATAAATATATATATATATATATATATATATTTGTTTCAAAGTCAAAATTATTGAATGTATGACAGCGGACCACAAAATAATATGGCATTTTATACAATGGCAATAATTTTTTGCTCTACTTTTTAGCTTGAGTTGCTACTTGGTTTACATATGGAGCCGCGAATATGAAGGTGTTGAAGTGAATGTAAATGATATGTTCAATTTGAAGGCTGAACTCTTGCCTTGGTTCTTTGTTGCCCAGGTATATTAAAATCTTCTGTCTTTCCCTGAGTGTAAAAATATCTTACTGTAATTGAAAGTCGGAAATTTATCTTTTCTACCTTGACCCCGGAAATATCATCATGAGTGAAAAGACGCATTAAATTTGTGTACATTTATGTAAAAGAGTTGTTTTGGAGTCTATTTTCATGACTCTGACCTTTATATGGGTATATTTTTGGGGATGGCATAGACATCTCCAGAAAATTGTGGAATAGTGAAAGGCTGTTCCATAGATTCAAATTGAACAACATTCGAATAGAAGAATGCCTCCAATATAATAACACTTTTTATTCGAATAATTATTCTTGGTCATTGTGTTCACAATTACAGTCCGAGTATTGAAATGCCATCAGTCTGAAAACTCAAGGGTTTCTTTCGTATTTTGATTAGCCTGTATTGCGAAACGGTACCGAATAATTGAGTCTAAACTGAAACTTGGTAATCGAATATAAGAAAAGATTTTGTTTTAATTGAATACAAATATTTTATATCAGATTTAACCTATGTACACCATAATTCCACAATGTAATTCATACTGTGAGCGTTATTTAATAATATGAAGTTTATAGAAAAGTTCACATTTTAAGCTAGAGCTCTGAATGTGTTCTATTTATTGCCACTGAATGTACTTCTATTGATTGCAATACATATATATATTTACGTATAGGCATGTTATAGAATATATACAATTGTTATGATTCTTTCAAATTTAATATTGTTTTTTGTACTGCTTTATTGACGACACAGCTTGAATACAATAATATAGAAATATTCATATTTTTGAATTTTGTCATGTTCTAATTTGTTAGAGTTAAATCATATATCAATATTACTGTTTGCGGTTTGATTTTTCGTTGATGAAGCATGTATTCGAGAGAAAAAATGTGCACTGATATTTGAAAATTTCAAACTTGATTTATTTGTTTAAATTTAGTTTTTAGACTTTTCAGTGTTGGTGATTTCTTTTTTGATACAGTGAAAGTAAAATATCTGTGGTATGCTGATTTTTAACTTTTTCGTTCGTGTTTGCTGCAGGCATATATGAAAATAAATTATTTTAACTGCATTTTTTTCAGACTTTGGTTTTAGAAGGACAGATGCCATTACTGGATCTTGTTGGAATATTTGTCGGTTATCTCTACATGCAGCTCAAAATAAGGTAAATATCATATGCTCAATGACTCTGAAGTAATTCTTATTGTAAGCATCTTATTCATTGGTGGTTTACCTGTAAAGGAATCTCCAGTAATAATTATGCTATCATATTATTACCTTTGAACTACACCCAAATCGATTAAAGTTGTTTAAAGTTGGATGAGCTTGACTTATATTATTTCAAGTTCATTACATTCTTTTAACGGGCTTAAATAGTTAGTGTTGATTCTTTACGTTTTATTTAGAACCAGGAATATATCACAGATTTATTGAAGCAGTGTAATTAGAGATTCATTCTATCGTAAAATGTCAAGTTTTATGGTACCAACGATGGTTAGATTCTGGATAAGGTCGAGACTTATATATTAATGAAATAGAATTGTTGAACTTGATGAATACTAGTACACCTTTGCCGCAGCACAGGGTCGTCAAAGTAGCATTTAAAATTTATATTAATGAAATTAAAAGATAGCTTTTTCTAGTTCACCGAGAAAAAAATTTCTGTGCAAAGGTAGTGTAAATTGAAAGAAGTGTTCTCTAAATAGTATTTTCTACAGAACGTTAAGTTGGACCTTATTTTTATATTTTTTATGAATTTCTGATTTATAATTGTGTTAACTAAGGATGATAGCTTTATTTTCATTTGCACATTAATTATTTTTTTGTGCGGATAATTTTAAAAAATTAATATTGAATCCATGCATTTTTATTCTATCTACTTTTTTCATATGAAAATTTAAAACTTAAATGAACATTCCTTTTTTGTTGAGCTCAATTGTATACATGCAACATGCTTTGGATGAAGCAATACTGTTGGGACCTTCGAATAATTTCTTTACATCCACAAATCTGTAGCATGGCACTATATGACTTTTCATATAAGTGAAAATTTGTTTAAAACGAATTTATCATATGTAAAGTAATGTACTATAAAATATATATGTTAACATTTTTCTCTTCATAGGAAAATGATCAAAGCTCCCCAAGCTCTTGTCAACTTCTTCAAAATCCCGTCAATTGCGAAGGTAATAGTTTTCATAACCAAATCTTTACATCTCCTGGGCCTAGTTTCTCATTCTGCGCTCTCACTTTGTTTTCAGTTAGTTTTAATATTATTTCCAAATATATTTATATATGTATATTATATTTGAAAATACGTTTATAAATTTAGTATTGGGCTTTATAATGTTTCAATATTTCATTACTTAGGAAAAGCAGACAGTTTTAAAAAAACTATCTTGATTTGCTTTCTCATTCACGTACACCATTTATTTGTATTCGAATGTTTAAAATATTTGTAACATATGTTATGATAGCATAAAGGTTAAAGCCAGTTTAAACTGGCTAATACCACCATTAACTCATGCTAAAATATTATAACTCCATCGAATGAGGCTATGTCACCACACGACATATGTCATTATAGAATATCACAAAAGAGTCGGTAATATTAATGACCAAGTCAACTTACCTGGCTAAAATACATATTTTTGCTTGTCTTAAAGTTCTTAAGTTTGGTAAAATGAGCTTACATTACTGCAACATGTTTTGAATGCAATAGTAAAATTGAGAACAGTCATCTTAAACTAGCTCAAGTTGAATTTTGCTCAACTTCAGTTCAAATTGTTGACTAAGTTTATGCTGCCATAATAACAGCAACAGTTACTTCAGCAATGGTAACGAAGATACTGAGTTACTTTACTTTGAAAGTTTTAATGACCTTAGCTCAACTTATGTAGTTTAAATTCGGTTAAATGAGCTTTTTTGTGACTTATTTCTCTTGTGCTGCGATAATATAATTTAGCAGTTACAATTTTCTTCAATATGAATGCTTTGAATTTACATTTTTGATTATCTGGATTCAGATTTTTAAGGTTCAAATTGAACTGTGTCTATCAATCCTGGTAAGCTATTTTGATAGTAAAAACTATGCTTGCTTTTATTTCATTCATTTTATAAATAGTACTAATTATGGATTTAAATAATGTTGACAAAAGTTAGAATAAACTGTTGGTATTTCACAATAGCGTTTAGTAAATATATTTAAAGTAGATCCAAATTATATAAAAATTATTTAAATGATAGCAACATTACATATATAGTGTTATGATGAACACATCATTTTTTTCAAATTAGGATTACAATCGATTCGAAAAAGAGTTTGGCGTTGAAAATTTGAGCTTAGATGAAGCCCAAGAAGATACTGATTCTGAGTCAGATGAATCTAGCCAGGAATCGGAAGAAAATTTAACAGAACAAAATGATTCTTAATTGCGCTTTTTTTGTGCATTTTAAATTATATTTACCCAAAAACTTGATTACTGTTAAATTTCTAATGTATGCAGTACAATTTTTATATAGGAACACTTACCAAATTATTTTGCACATTTTGTGGAGTCCATTAAGTTTCTTTTGATACTATCTTATCTGTCGATTTTAAACTGTACAGTG
This sequence comes from Vaucheria bursata, assembly GCA_032358265.1. NCBI lineage: Eukaryota > Xanthophyceae > Vaucheriales > Vaucheriaceae > Vaucheria > Vaucheria bursata. The sequence goes on from JAULBW010067890.1 coordinate 137,272, forward strand.
CTTTTAAGTAGATTTGATATCATTATTCATCAGAGTTTTTAACATTTTTTGTTGAATACATTCCTTAGAGAAGAAAATAGTTACTTTCGGGGAAGTCTAAGGTCATCAATAACTCGACAGAAAATAAGCTATTTATTTTAACGTACAAAATGGAATAAATTTGTTCACTTCAGGTACCCATATTATAAATGTATCATAATTAGTCATGCTATGAAAAGCATTAATGTCTATAGTTCAAATAAATATTAAAATATAAATCTAAGAATTATCTTCGTATGTACCACTTCACAGAAATTAGTGATTTATTCATCTTTGATCATAGTGCAAACCTTACAAGATACAAGCAAAAACCATGCAACAATATTCTGAATATTATCATATGATTTATCAAAGTGCAGTAGATGCATCGATTCGATGAATTATATATTTAATCATGTCATTCGTTCTTAAGGATTAGCTAGGAAACATTAAATTGAATTTGCATTTAAGTTTCACCTAAACATTGAATAATAAATTAATGTGCAAAATTCATCCTTAGATTTCTGATGTAACAAATAAATCAGTGAGACCTAGTCAACAATTGCATTCAAAATTTATCTATTTCGATTCCAATGCCGTACGACCAACCTAACATGGTATGCAAAAACTTGTAAAATTGTCATGTGGAGATACCTTTCAACAGTCTTTAAATATACCATTTGCACCAATTATAAAATCTAATAGGACATTTTAGGCAAGACAGACGTGAAGAGGTTATGATATAAGAGTTGTATTGAAAAGCAGCCCAGATGAAATAATTAAGTTGGAACTTAAAGATAAATAAATAGTAAATACCATTAAAATATAACCTGCATTTTCTAATAATGAAACAGAGTGGCATGCACATTATTGAAACACTAGAACAAAAATGAAATGAAAAAATCGATTTTTAACAGAGGTATACTTGTTAACATATTGTATATAAATTTGCTAACCCCTTCTAATATCACTGCACAAATAGAACTTGATTAGGGCTTGCTGTCGAATATATCAAAATATTTTCTTTATTGACCTTACTGTATTACAATTTAGGGTAAATGTCACAACGGGTAGTCAACCAGTCGAGGGCTTTTAGAACAATATTGATGATATAAAAGTAGTCAAAGATAGTTAAGGGGCAAATGCTGACTGTGGACAATTTTTCAGCTGCCAGTATGTAGAAAATTTTTGCAGGATTGAGAGCGATACAGATAAGTTTGTTCACAAATAACAGTGTAAACGTTTCTGGAAGTTTGAGTGCAATACTACATTAACGATATAGGTCTTAGTATGAATACATCTAAAACCTGTACTTAAATGATTTCTTAAATCTTTAGTGTGCATGAAGACTTTTCATTAAAAATTTAACAATTTTACACGGCGTAAAATATAAAAAACAATAGATTGACAAAATGATAACACAAATTATGTAACTATTTTGGTGCGACTTTTCTACACGTTTCGGCATCACTCGGGAAACTACACTTTTTGAAAACGATTCGCATACTATGTGCAATTTCTAAGATCACTTCAAAATATCATATGGCATATATACCTACATACTCAACCAATATTGAAACATCATTAGAGTATTTTTTTCAGTCTACTTTCTGTTTGCGAAAGGATCACGGCTAGAAGTGAGACGGCGTTTGAGCTGCGCATTAGTAAGTCCTTTGCCACCAGTAGCATGCTTTACTATCGTTGCTTCAGCAGCCTGCAAAAAGTATAGTAACTAGTCAGTTAAGTGGATAATTACTAAATGAAAATCAGTTTTTGTTGTCTAAACGTACCAAATTGCCACCGGCACCTTCAAATGCCTTTTGCATCTGAAGATGCTTCACAACATAGTCTTTACAACTCGCAGGAAGATTCTTATGATCACCTAGGGCTCGATAGAGACGTAGACATTCGCGGACATTGACCTTCCCCCCACTTGATGCTCGATTTTCTGCATTTCGAATATATATTTTCAGTCCTCAGTAATTTGAAAAAACATGAGAAATATGGCATGCACCATACGCAATTACCTTGCGTATCATAGTATACATCAGTCAAAAAGGGAGATGAAGACGTTGAAGTCTTTCGCTTTGCTAAATTAGCTTCCATACTGGTTGATGGATGTTGTTCCGGAAATCATAAAGTGTACTTACAGCACGTAATTAAGAATATCTGTAACTTGAAATGATCAGAGATTTCTATTCTCTCTAAGTTGCAGTTCGAAGAGGTACAAATTGCAGTATTTTTTATAGAACTTCAACATTAAAATAAATCGAAAATAATGATGACGTGTAATAATCGTACGCGGATAGAATATTTAAGTAACGACCAAATATTCAATATCTCAGGATACTATTGAAATCTTCAAGGCAAAAAAGAGATTGAAATATTATTCTAAAAACAAGATTCTTTCAACGTGAAAGACTTGATATCAACTACTGGAAGAATATGGCAAACAGTGAACAGAAACTGATGATCATCACATTGAGTATCTCGTTGACATGAGAGTACTTTCATACATTGAACAATCCCGAATCCTTACATGCACCTTAACAGGGCAGCTATGGATCGGCTCTACCATTGAACGGGTCAATATATACTATTTGAAAAGAATCATTTTACTGAAAAGTTCTTTCTACCTGTCGAAAAAGTAGAACATTGACCCTTTTGTTGATGAAGCTTACTCTTAGTTGCCCCACAGTGATGCAAATTTGAAAATTGCTGAAAAGCGCTGTCAATCAAAGGTCTACTAGAAGAAAGCATTTGTGAGATACAACTATTATTCTGCTAATCCTTTTTTCCGCACTGTCTTAAATTACACTCAAAAAAAGATATTTTAATTTTACAAAGACCTGGGTATGAACAAGGTCTATAAACTGTCTTCAATGTGATTGTTTGTTAATTGAGCTGACTTGAGCAACTCATAACTGCAGATTTGGTTCAATTATTGTCAATAGCTGAATGACTATAAAAATTCATATGCTTCAGTATTTTAAACAAGGAAATTAAGATTCTGAGCCCAACCACAGCAGTTTTCTCAATTTTTAAACAGTCAAAGTAAAACTTATCTCCTCATTTAACAATTGCAAGGGTATAAGCTCTACACTAAAAAAAACTTAGGTAGCTTTCTTCTACTGAAAATGTATACATTGAGAAATATGCAGAAAACTCAGAAAAACAAACATGAAATATATGTCCTATTATTTACAGTAGCATTTTTTAACATCACTATAATCTTAATTTACTGGATATGAATGTTATGCTAAGCAAGACAAAACAGATAAACTATCTTTTCTAAATTGTTGGTAGATATACTCCTCAAATAATAATAATATTGGTTTCTTACAAATTGTCAGAAAAATAATTTCTTAACTTAAATATTTTTGACAAACAAGATGGATTGTTGGTGATCAAAACTGCTTGCTTCCAGCAAAAAGTTATCATTAAATTTAACTGAGCAGCAGATAAAAAATAATTTTTTCCTCTGGTGCAAATCTGCTGGCACTGCTTTGTTCAACTGAATAGGCAAAACAAATAAAATAACTTCAATTCTTAGTTATTTTCAAATATTACTGCATCTGAACTTATTGGATTGTCAATTTATATATTTTTTTTCAAGTCAAACCGTAAATCATTGAGTTTTAAAATGCAGTAATTCATTCAACAAAATTCAAATCTACAGTTATAATGAAATCTAGATTACTTTTCACAAATTTTCAAGTACAATAACCTCCTGATAGAGTGTACACTTGTGTATGTGCGCATCCTTGTTTAATGCACAAGTAATCTTAAAACTTTGGGGTTAGATGGAAAGAAACAAAATAAATGAAAAATTTTACTAAGCGCAATTTAAGAAATTATGCAAAGTAAATTGCCATACTACTCTCAGTTTCCATTTTCTTTCTTCCATTGATTGAGTTTGTACTATCTGTTTTTCTGTAAAAGGCAATAAAATCAATTTATGAAGTTGTCAAAGAAACCTCTTCAGAATGATAATCATTTGTATCTGCATTTGATTCAGCATCAAAAAATTCATTCCATTCTAAGCGCTGCAGTGTATCGTTCACATCTTTCAATGCAGCATCCTGGTATTTAGAAGAATCTTTATTGCCAATATGAAGAAAGTTTTCTGTCTTCCTCACTTATTTGATTTGAAATTCATTCAAATGTTTGAATAAGCTCCATCATATTAAATGTATCACTTGTTTCCTTTTGTATCTCTGGACCATTCACACACTTAACAGCATCAAAAAGATGTGCAGATTTCCCATAATCTAGACAAGCAGATCCTCTTCATAATCTAATGTTTTCAAATTTTTTTTGCATCTTTATTCAGATCAACCAAAAATGTCATTTACCATGTATAGATATATATATATATATATATATTTTTTTTTTAAAGGGCATCAATAATGCCTATATCACAAGGCTGCTTCCAGCTAACAGATTGGAAAAAATGACTATTACTCTCCATCTCTTTTAAAAGCATTAATATGTTCAAGAATACTGTCAAGAAGCAGTAGTACAGGTTGACGCATTTTACATTAACCAGCAGGAAAAACATTTCAATTCACTACTAGCAAATATTCACTTCCATCAATGCACTGTATTTGTGAAAGAAAGTAATGCAACACGCAAACAAACAAGACAATAAAAACAAACTAATAAGAATACTATAGTGAATGTATATTATGTGTGTACGTGAGGGGAGCCTCTCTGAAACCAGCGATGATACTCTGCACAGTAGCAGGGTAATTGCAAAGAAAACAGAGAAGAGTGAGAGATGTTTTTAATGAGTAAATATCGAGCATGGGTCGGCCAGGTATTTAATTATGGGGTTACTCCGCCAGGCATTTGTCGGAGATGTCGGTTTGGGAAACACTGAGAAAATACTTTATGGAATAATGAAAGATGGTGTAGACGTTGAAGACGTGGGTATCGTTGGAAGGATCTTTGTCGTATGTAGGATTATAGATAAGGAGTGTACTCCTATATCGTGACAGTATTGACTATAACAATGAAATTGGCCACAATCTACCAAGAATACAAGCTGGAGTTTTAGCTTTACCAATTGCCGCACAAGAAACTTTGTGATTTCCACTAGCGTACAAACACGCTCTAAGTAAAACTCTATTTGTTGTTTTTTTTGCCTCTGGTTGTTAATAAATCATCAGTATCCATCAAAAGTGTTATCTAGGAAGGACTTGGAAAAAACCTGCTTTATCCGTTGTATACGTTTTGTGGATCACAACCCGCAATAGTTGTACACAATTTATCCAATGCATGTAGCTGTGCAAGGTTTTTCTCCACTTCAGCATTGTCACCATGAAACATCAACTCTTTTAAATATAGTATTCTAAATCTAGGCAACACTTGCCATGATATCTTGAAATTATCATCCGGAATGCCCAAATTCTGCACTATCTGTATTGCTTTTGTGATACAAAGGGGCAGTGGTGCTGCAAGGTTTACTCGACACAGTGTTTGAATTTGTACACATGTAGAATCTTCAAGGCCTTGACATTGTCCACTCGATGCACAAATAGTATTGTGTTTTTTATCCTCATTCATAGAATGCAGTACTGTCAGTGCTCTCACGATTATTCCTGGTTTTTTTATTGCATTTCCAGTCGTATTATATTCAAATACAATTGATCTCTTGGCGGATTGGGTTTACTTCACTTTGAAATATTCTGAAGTTTTGGAATTTCACCCACGCACTTTCTTTTATCAGAGATTCCGTTTACAAATAGAAAGTTGAGATATACAGAGCTGTATTTGTGGAATTGGTGCTTGTAATGTCAATCAACCATTTTTTTCATAAATGCGCAATAAATCCAATTAATCAATGCATGCTCTTAAATGAGAGGTTACTGTATGTTGCAAGCAAATATCTTGTCAGTTTTTCAAATATAATTTCTATTTTCAAAAATTATAGTTAGAGTTTCAAGATTATTAGTACATGGTATCTCAATTCGAAGTATAATGATATGAAAAAAGTGGAACGATTCATGAACAAAATACAAAAACGCAAATGAAATGAAATTTAGATTAATTTTCTCAATGTTCAAATACGCTGCGAGCTACCCCTTCCGAATAAATCAAGGCCGAATATGAACTTCAGCCTACTCATTAAAATCTAGAACCGAACAGCAATTTAACGTACTCGTCGATTCTTGAAACATTTCAGTATCATAAGAACAATGAAAACGCTATTGACACAAGGCTAAAGCCATGTCTACCCCCAACCCCTTTCCCCTTAAGATTTTCGAAAATAATGACGGCTCATTGACAATTAAATGTATATAAGATTTCTTAAAATGAAAAAAAAGTGTTTCCCAGCTTCTATCTGAAAATCCATGGTACAAAAAAGGAATATGTAGTATGCCGCCCCAAGGTACATAGTAATGAAAATGCTTCTGCAACAAAGAAAAAATTCTTATTAAGTAGTGATCAATAAACAATAACAATTTTTGAAATTATTCTAAAATGAGCATATAATACAAATTCAAAAATACGATTTTGCTTTTTTAAAGAATTATCACGCTCAAAGTAAAAAGCTCCAAGTTTTAATGACTTGCCATGCAAGTCAAGTGTCTTTCCATGTGACTTTTCGACGGATACCTCTTAATATTGTAGTACCTTATTGACAATTAATGTTTAGAACACCAAAAAGGTCAAGATTTGTTTAATATTTAAGAACTGATTATGAGAATTAATCCATAGTTAGGAATGTTGAACTCTACTATTACTTGACTGCAATTTGGTATAAAAAACCAATTTCATGCGAAAGTTTTATAGCGCACATACAATACAATCAATGTATCAAATTAAAAAAGCTAGTCACCAAAACCCTACTTGAAAAACCTACGCAAAAAAAGATGCTATAGAATAATTTCAAGCCCTAGTAGCAAAGAAAACTGAAAACCTACCATTTATTTTTTTGCATAAAACACTAACAAAATAGAACTATAGCCCATTTGGGAAAGAAAACTATCAGAATTTCATTCAATAAATCAAGGATTATCACTTTTTAATATATCTTTAAAAAATCTCTATCATCATAAACAATAATTTATTAGAAGTACGAGGAAACGATATCCGAATCAGCATAAAACAATGGATAGAAAAGTGTAAAACCCGTTAATGAAAAAAAATTAATTATTATTAATAATAGAACTAATCAATATAGAGGTCATAAATTGCTGTAACAGATATTATAATGAAATTTGATAAATCGAAATGATGCATAACGAGAGAATCCTTTACAGCTTGCAACTATCAAAAAGAATTTTTTTGTATATTCTGTCATCAATTAGAAAATTGTCCAATATTTTCACGTATACTTTAGCACTCAACATAAAGTAAATTTGATCTTAACCTGCAAATATGTTCCCTGTAAAAAATTTAAGATAAAAGGCATGCACCAAGACATAAACTAAAGTTCTATTTAAAAAAAGTCCTGTATACGATAAGAAGGCTGGATGTTATTATGATGATGCATGGCTTAGACAAACCGGACCAAATAGTGAAGTGAATAAATAGAAACTAAGGAGGCCAAAACTAATTGAAAAATTGCTTTGTGCATGAAACAAATGTGACAAAATAATTTAATTAGTTAACTGCACCGTAGATTAAAGTCAAAAAGGTAGGTAACTTAAATGACATTAACTTCTGCCTTGATCTTCACATAACAATTTGAAATATCATGAACAATAATATATTAAAATAAACTCACATGAGATCAGCATTCATAAGCCCCAAACATTGAAAGGTACTGCATTAAGGACTCATCTAAAAAATGAAAATTTTCAATTAGGTACATGATGCAAATAACAATCATAACAAAAACATTAAAAGATTTGAGTGGTGTTGCAGTATACAACTAAATTGAGAGATAATTAAAAATAATATCCTCAATCAATTCTAATAAATAGAATCAATTTGTAATATAATGTTAACCATACCCGCACGTTAACCAATTTCTAAATATAGTTCAGAATTAAATCAGATACATTTGATTTGGATTGGAATCTCGAATCAAAATTTTTTCAAAAGCATATCAAATGAGTCTTATCTTCGCGAGACGTAAACATACATGCAATAAACTTCAAATATAGCAAATCTCCGAGACTACCAGAAATAAATATTCCTCATCATTGAAAATTTATTGAAAGCAAATTTGATATGTAAATAAATGCACTCATCAATGCACATTCTAGAACTATACATATCCATTCACAATGGGTACGGGTATGACATTACAGATTGAAATTCAGGCATGTACTTACATGTGGGGAACGATGCGGGAGTCGTGCAGATTGACTCAACATACTGTTTCTCAGCAGGCCAAGACCCGACACATTTCCGGCCGCATGAGATAAATCGTTACTGCCACTGTGCAGCATGCTGAGATTCGGAGGAACACCATTCAACTGTATAATTACAAAAAGTCAAGCAACTTCAATACACTGTCGTATTGGTGAAACATGAAGCACCAGTTGAAAAAATGTTAAAAGTGCATGACAATTATAATTTTCTTAGTACAGGAACATGCAGGCTGCTTCTGATGACAAAAGTGTGAAATGAACCTACTTGTTTCAAATATTTTACTTGAACTATTTTTGCTTCTGAAAATAAGAAATGAATTTATTGCATACAACAATGGAAATATTTTCCCCAGTTCCAAAAAATTGGCATTCATTAATTCAAATAAACATATTAAAAAATTAAATTACTTCACATATGAAAAAGAAGTAACTGTTCCTAATTTTTCCAAGATGTTGCAAATGAATTAAGAGTAGTTTTTCCACAATTTTAATGCTGAAATTATTTCTTTGGTGATCGGAAGGTGAATTATTTATCTTTTAAGAAAATTGATAAAACATGCTAAAATAAAAAAATACCTGTTTTCCTCCAGCCCAAAAGGTTCGTGTAACATCTCGTGAGCTGCTTGTAAAGAGGCGTCGTAGCTCTGCCATAATCTTGAGACGAGGACCCTTCACTAATCCCAACTCAGCAAAGTCCTAATTGAAAATTAAAATATATTTCCCAGAGTCGGGTCATTATTTACGTCATGTGGAAGGTTAACTGCATGAAAATATCGTTAAAATATTATCCAATCAAATTGTTTCGATTCAATTTGCTTCGATTTTGTTTTGATGAGGCAATTATTGCAAAACGCATATAATTCAGTGATATTTCTGTTCTACCAATAAATACCCATGAAAATATGGAAAGAATTCCTGATATAATTACAGCAATATATTATTACTATTAATGAATGGTACCTGGTCTCGCATAGCAGCCATTGCTGGCAAGTCTACTTCAGCCTCTTGAAATGTTTGTGCATACTACAAAAAAATATTGATAGTTAAAACATATAAACTATTCAATTATATATGCTATATAGGTTGCGCCTTTCAGTTATATTTGATAAGATTCGTTGCCCATAGAGCACATTGACATCAGAGAGGTAAAAAAAGGAAAGATAATGTGATATTATAGATTGAAGTATACAATTATACTTAAACATAGAATCGTCTTTTAAACGTACTCTATAGCTGCATATTTTTTCATCTGCCATGCTGTTTTTTCCATTTGACAATAATTGCGTATAATAGAAAAAACATTGATGCTTACCTTTGATAGGCCCAAAGTATCAAGAAATTGTGCAGCACTAAGGGGGTAGGTTGCCCCCGGGGGGATGCACCCCTCTTTCAAAACGTAAGCTATTTTTACTGCAGGTCCTTTAGGAATACCGATTTCAACAAAATCAGGAACACCCATTAAATGCATTGCTTCAACATCAATTTCATTTTCCTAAAAAATTTGATACAGAAATATAAATATTATTTATAAAAGAGAAACCCTTTTCGAAAGGGTACATTAATCCCTGAACATTATGTCGAATGTAAGATCGTAGTGCCATGCATAAATTTTATCCAAAATATAGTATTTCAAATATTATTGATGAAATACAGCGAAACCTCTTGAATTTGGACACCTTGTATTTCCGAATGCAGTAGTAGGCTGGACAACTGGCGAAGCTACAATTTTTTCCTTTTACATTATGTTTGTCCCATGACATTAGAACACAGCAACAAAGCATCCAACTTTAGAGGATTTTACTGTATATTGAATAAATCATTGGAGCAAAAAAAGTATACTACATAGTGACAGTTCACATATTGCTCAATTCTGTCTTCATTTGTTGAAATAAAAAAAAATAACTTAGTTTTAGTCAGCCATACTCGTATGAACTGAATCCTGCTAACCTGGAAATATCTTGAATATTTTGCTAAACCAGGTGGTATACAATCCAAATATTCCTCCAGAGAAATAGCACTATTCGTCGGTTTCTCAGGGGATGCAGAGGTAACTTCGGGGGATGAAATTCCCCCAGTTGAAGGGGGTGGTTTAATCACTGCCAGCTGTGAACGAGGGGTGCCTTTTTCCATCTTAGGCCCCGAAGAACTAGCTGTAACACCAAATTTTTGTAATAAAAAACAATCTACTTCAACAACTCATCATAAATACCATGAAAATGAGCATTCTTAATCGACTTAAGTTGATTTAGATATTTAAATTACAACCAAATTTATCACGAAGTATTATTTGATGTATTTAATCCTGCAATTTACTATTAAACGAAAAGAATAAATTTAACATGTTCACACCTGCAAAAAGTGCGCCACTAAAAACAGACCAATCACCTACGCTCTCTTGGCTCTCGGGACTATCTTTCAGTGGCGAAGCAGTGACTTTACTGTTCGGCGGTACATTTACCATTCCATCACCGGTTTGACTATCGTTTGAGTACGTCGATAATCTTTGTGGTACTGATGTATTTGTATTCTAAAAGAAACATAATTTAAAAAAACATCAACAGTGAAACCTCTTAAATCGGATATCTCGAGCCTTCGGGCACCTTAAGTAGGCTAGACAACTGGTAAAGCGCTAACTTTTTTCTTTTGAGTTGTTTTTATCCCTTGTATATCTGAACACAACTTTTAGTCAAACTTTTAATACTTGACGACGAAGTGTCCGACTTAGAAGATTTTACTGTATACAATAAATTCAAAGATGTCCACCAGCTGAGTAATAATAGTCTATGAAGTTTATGTGTCTGATAAACAAGGCCAAAAATATTGTTCCGCTCTAAATGATCTGATTCTCCTTAAAGATGTTAAAAAGAACAGTGATGAAGCAACATTATTTACCTAAACTGGTTAGAATGACTAAAATATGATTTCATTCAAAATAGCTGCCCAATTCATTTATTCAGAAATAAATAAAAATTGACCAAAAACCCTTTCACTCTATTTAGTAAGACTATTTTTAAAGCAGCAGTCATTTTTTGGGATTTAAATAAATAACTGGATTGAAATAGCCAAAACCATAAATATACATATCAAAACTTTTTTTAGTCGATAGTCATTTAAAGCCACATTTGCCTGACTTAGAACAAGATGATACCTGGTCAGAATATTTATCGAGAATGGCTGCTTCAGCTAATGCGAAATTCTGACCGTACATATCCATATTTTCTAATTCGCTTGTTATTTTATTAATTTCTTCGTTACTCGGGATGGTTCGGTTGTTATGAACGTACATTCCGTAGTTTTCCGTATCAAGAGCTGACATATCATGCTACAAAAGCAAGAATGGAGAAATTAATATTTTAAGCAATACACAATAAATTTTACTTGTATTTAAAAAGTGACACCCAAGATGATTTTTCAACTGGATCTAACCCGATTCCGAAATAACTACTACTATGTTAACAAAATATATACTATAGAACATTAAATATATATTTAGCACACACGAAATGCATGAAAAATATTTAATTTCGGCAAAACGTTTATGATTTTAAAGGTATGTAATAAACTTGGATAAAATGAATTTTCTTTTTAAAAAAATACTCACTTAAAACAAATTGAAGAAAAAGTTTTGCACCAAGTTCAGCTTTTCGGATAAAGCAAATATCTTCGATGATCACGATAGATTCGTCACATTCCAAGTTCATTCTTTAAGACATATAGTAAATATATATATATATATAAATTTTTTCATGTATGAAATTCATAAATGCCTAAAAACATTTAATTCGGATGTAATAACCATGACATCGAAGCATGTATATCATTTCAAAATGTAGTGATAATTCCTTATTTTGAAAAAAACTGCAGTGTTTTTAACTTTACCTGCATTGCAAAATGATGCCGACCAATAGAAGAAGGGGTGGGGGGAGGAAGTTGATTATTAAGATCATCATCGGCTGCCTTGCCAAAATTAAAAACTTCTTCGATCTTATTTACAGCATGCCTTACGCTCCTCGGGATACCGCTTACAATCACCTATAACAATTACACAATCCATACAAGCATTACGAACAAAAGAGGTCCTAAACTGAGCATCTCAAATTAATTTTCTCATATATGTTTGGTTAAAAACTATAACTAATAGAAGAGACAAAGGAACAGTTTCTGTTTGTCAATATTTCGCGAGTTATCATATATAGCAACTATTTCTGGTGCTCGATATCCGGTAAGTCTTAAACATAACTATTCGTATTGGTCAATATGGCAAGTCATTGCTCTTTTTGGTTACAGAAAAAGACAAAGCTTGGGATTCTTCAACACATTTCACGCGTAAAAATCATGTTTATTTTATAGGCTGAAAGTAGTAACATATTTAAGTTAATAAAAATACCTTCATCATTTTTTGGTTGATTACTACATTTGCTCTAGACTCTTCCTTGATACGTTTAATTGTCGTTCCACCTCGTCCAATGAGCAAGCCAATCAGATGAGGAGGACAGTCAATCATATGACTCACTACACCATTTTCTACTCCGGCAGCACTAACATTAACTGGAGCCTAAAAATTAAAATGAAAAACATTAATATTATGCATTATATATAGTAAAACACCATAGCACGCATAAACAGAATACTTCGAATAATCAATATCAAGACCGCCGAAATGATTCAATATCAAAATTTTATCGTATCCAAAATCTAATACAGGATTTGGAATAAAATGTGATTTTCAATTTGTCTGTTACGAGGGAGAACTCGTTATATCCAAAGTTTACTGTATTCAGTATCCATAGTATCCGAAAATATGAGATGGAACTTTCACAAAATTTGTCTTTATCTTTTTTTTGGTACATCCAAAGTAATTTACCAAATATTTATGCACGTTCAACATCAAACCACCAATCCACTTTGATTAAAAATAATATTCAATCGTTTTCACAGCACGATATGCATGCACTCAAATAAATAATAGGTACATTGAAAAAATAAACAAATGAGCTCTTACAATGATCCTTGCATAGCATTGATATTTTACCTATATTTTCCCCAAATATGTGCTTCAAATGAAAAGTCACAGTCAGAGAATATGAACCAAAATATTATATCCTTTTAGAAATATAAACAATTTTGTACGATTTCGGTGACAGAAAATTAAGGGTCGAAATGGATACGCTCAAATAAGCGTACTATGATACGTAATAAATGAAAAAAAATTAAACAAAAAATTATTCATGTTAATAATAGAGGCACCTTAAGAATAAGATCCCCAACCATTTCAGCTGCAACATTAATACGCATCATATCCGCACCAGTAATATAAAGCTTTAAATCTTTTTGATCTACCCACATACCGCACCCACTTCTGTGCTTCATTTCTTTAATATGGCTACCACTGCGACCAATCACCCATCCAACTACCTACAATTCCAGTAGTAAAATAGGAAGCAAAATTAAGGCAACAATTGTGAAATTTGTGTAGTCTTTATTTGAAATAGTACTTCATGACGGCAAATAGTTACATTGGTTGAAAAACGACAAAATATGCTTTATAAGGATGTAGTTCATCTTTTCTACACATTTTAAAGATTTAAGTAACTCATGATTAAGAGAAGTCTAGGGCTTCACAATCCAAAATTTACAATTTTTTCCTTCATAAAAAGACTACTTAAATGTAAATATGGAAACAGCAAACAAGTTGAGATTGAGTTTCAGAAGTGATAAATTTCATGTTTTTAATTCCGAAAAATATGTACTGCCTACATAAATTTTTGAAAGGTCCCTTTTTGCTTTATTTTAAGCTTGATAATAAATCATCCAAACTAAATCAACAGATAATCAAAATCCTAAAATAAGCAAGTTTTTCCTGACACAAGTTTTACAATAAAATATGCTTGCTATAGCTAGCAATCAAACTAGCTTAAGTCTTAAAAAGCAACTTTAGAAACTTACCTCAGGTGCAATATCAACCACGCAGCGTACGAATCCAGGGAATTTTTCAAGGACAGTAGGGATAGCAGCTAGATGACTGTCCTGAAGATCTCTCATAAAATTGTGATCATCTCGCCTGTGTCCACTGTTTGCAGCATGGTGCATTTGCAATTGCTGTTGAATAGACCAAGGATAAGGCATTGGTAGGCTATCCATCCAATCCTGTTCAGACACAAAAAAATCTGTTTCCACAATTTGGAAAGACACAAGAAACTCCATGTACATACTTTCAAAAGATCTTGTTAACAGAATCATTTTAAAGCATTAATATGTAACTAAATTTTCATTTACAGACGCCATTATAAAAATTGATAATTATAAAGTCGAAGAAAACTTATTGCATTCAGATCTATAAGAGATGTTCTTAAATATACATTGAAACATATTAACAACGTAAGTTTGAATTCTAAGTTAATAACTATTAAATTCTCTAATCTTCAAAATTATTTAATGGCAACTATTAATCCATTCCTTTTTTTACATTTTCTCAATTTTGGCTACTGTTTGACCATGTAATATGCAGTAACAATATCAATAATATGTTATTTCGTGTAGAATATTTCCGGGCGTCGAATAATAAGCTTCTATTGATTTTGACTCATATTCTAGTGGGTAGGTGCCAATATATATATACAAAAAAATAAACTGTTTTGAAAACTTTGCACACCCTGTAAAATCAACATTTTTCAACGAGAATATAAATTTGCTAAACTTTCGAAGATAAGTCCACTAGTTAAGCTTGTATTTTAAAAAAGGCCAATCAAAATTAAAAATTAAGTCAAGAAATCCATAACTTACACTTCGATAAGGTTCATCGTAGGGGGGGGACAGATACGTATCGGCAACCCTGGGTCCAGATACTGGATGAGAAGGATGAATATCCCGGAGGTCACGGTGGTGGTCCTGGATATTAAACGCATAATCTGCAAAAAATATATGTCAATTATCATCTCTATTCATATCCAATCATGCAACATGAAATTTTTTAAATGCCTCCTTGTCTAAATAATGATCGTCATTTTATCATATTAAACTTACTTCAAGATTTATTAACGTACACAATGCCATAAGCATATTGAGCCAAAACTACAAACCAAAATTAAAACAGCTGTCCACAATAAGTCAAGAAGAGCGCTAATTAAGAATGTAAATCTACATGAAATTTTAAGATTAGTTACTATAGAGCACATAGATTCTGAGACAGCATTATAAGAAGCAATGAAAAGACAGAGCAATACAAAAAATGGAAGTACAAAATTTTACTTTACCATAGAATTAGTCTACACATGACTTGTTCTATAACAGCATATTCAAATGATGGCTAGCAATATCAACAGCTCTAATGCATGTAAAAGATTTCTTTAAAAATCAGCATAGAAAATGATGATTTACCAATCAACATGCATGCTTTTTTAGTACTCTTCTTAACTTATTGTAGTTCATTGTTCACCATTTTCTTCGGCACACGCTCAATGAAAATAATGACATATTAATATAAATAAAAGACTTACTTCCAGTCGAAAAAGCAACAGGGGCGCTTCCGTTATTTTCGGGCATTGGAGAATCCAGAAAACGCGTATCGATGACAGAATCGCCAAAAGTCGGCGGTCCAGCATGTTGAAGCTGCAAGTTATTATCGTTGTAGGGACCAGGATAAGATGAAAGTTGACCTGGATGAGAGCGTACATCTAAAGTTAGCAGTTCATTGGTACTCGGATCAACTGGACTCATTGCAGAGGAAAGGTATTCGCTAGCGCTAACATGCTAAACATAAAAGTTGCATAGTAAATGTAAACTGTTAATATTCCATTGATTGATACTGCCAGTTGCACCAAATTTACCAGTTGATTATATTGGATTAGAGAGATTAATATATATACTTTAAAAAGAAGTCGATGGAGCGATATATTTTATCATATTGTATTATATATCTTCAGTGAACCGTAGATTTAAAAAAATCAAGTGTATGTGAAGTTAAGAGATTCATTGCAAACATATTACAAATATTAAACGAAAATTTCAAGGTTAACATGTTGTCGGCTAGAGTAAGCGAATCTATGCTAAAAATTTGCCAGCAATATGATAATTGAATGGAATCAAATAGTCAAATACGCTCACAGCATAAGATTCTCGAGCTGAGAAACATTAATGACACGGAAATGATGCCCTTTGACTCAAACTCCAGAAACTCAGGTACAGAAATATTTTTCATTGCAATATAAATAGTTGAAAAAAATCTCAGTAACAAGCCAACTGTTATTCATATTCAAATAACTCATCAAATTCAAACATACAAAAAATTTTATAACCAATTATTTTAAGTGAATACATACATGAATCCAAAAAAACTTGTGCATTAGAAAAAAATATTTTGTTGACTTTAAAAATTTACTAGTCTAATAATATAATGATAGCCCCATCGACAGAACCAAGACACTGTAAATTGATGCATTTAGATCAATAGAAAAACTAAGCATAATCATTAATCATTATCAATGCATCCATTCACTTTACCTAGGATGATATGGAACGGAAATGAATGATACTACATGAAGTACTTAACACAAATGAGCAAATACTTACACTTGACTTGATATGTGAAAGAAGGCAACATTATCAACTCATACATTATTTAATCAGATTTAAACAAACTACCTGAGAATGGTCTATACCATTAATGACTGCACTTGCAACAGCACCAATATCTGTAAAAGAGGATTGAAATTGCATATTGAAATTGCATATTGAAATATATACATGTATATATGTATATGTTTAGAAACCAAACAAACCAATTTATTTGACGAAAACTTAGAATAATTCAAACAGTCCATTAAACGGATAAAAAGAAAGCGATAATACAAATTGGATTAAATTTTGCTTGCAAGCAGTCAATTTACATTTCATGGAAAATGGAATTTATAGATCCGGGAAAACTCAATTACACTAACCTGACTTGTTTGAAAGAAACTTTTCAGCACCAGTCGATCGAGGCTGAAGCGGGGGGCTAGGAGTGCAATGAGGAGTAGATTCCATACTTCGATCACTAGACATGCCACCTTTCATGCCAATTCTAAGGACTAGAGACTATATTTAAACGCAGAAAAGATATATTTGACGATGCGATAGAGGATTTAGGGACTCAGTGTGGCATCAAAACTCCATCAATTGTATTGAATAGAATGATATCAGATAAAAAGCTTAGCGATTTAGTATTATATCGGGATGACGTCAAGAGCTTGTTCTCCGATTTTTCAAGATATAGTGAACTTATCAGCAAGGTGTTATACGAAACAAGATTTCTTTAACACTTTAATGCGGAATAACTTTAAGTTCTAATGCAATGAAGAAAGCAATACTCCAATTCGGATGCTTTCAATCAGAGTTCTAAGAAATAGCCGTGTAGATGCAATAGCAAATTACGATCGTGACGGTAAACTCATTTTTCAGGCTTCCACGTGGAAAAATTATTGGTTCATCACAAAAACCTGCACGGAGGAACTTTCTATAGATTAATAAAAATTCAAATAAACCAATCAAATTGAAATAATATTTTATAAATCAATAATTTTGAAAGGTTCAAAAGCGAATTTCACGTTAAGTTGCCTTTCGAAGAATAGACCGAAAAATATGAAAATGGAAATGGCCGATTTTTCGGATAATTATCAATTATGAAGCTGGCATGGTGTAAATAAAACTGATCCAAACTTGGTTCAATGCAAAAAATTTCACCATGATTGAAAACTTCTTATATTGGACACCTTGTTTATTTAAAAACTTTAATAAACTGGGCGATGGATAAGACGGTAAGCAATTTTGGGACTTAATTATTCTTTCATAGAAGGACTTCTTGTCACATTAGATATTGAATATAAATTTTGTGACCCCAAATGATGCTTTAACGAAAAAATCTTCAGAAATGGATAGTGAATAATTGTTTTATTTTCACTTACCAGAAATTTAATATAATATGAAGGGCATAAAAAGAATGGAAGAGATTTGACATGTGTAGATTGCTTTTATAGAAATTCAAAAGTTACTTCTCTGTGGGCAATAGTATCTGAAAATACTTCGAAAGTAATCAAATTTTTTTTTACATTTTTAAAGCTTGCTTTTGTCCCTGGAATATCTGGACACCTGGGTAAGTTGTACATTTGAGCACTGGATAAAGTTGCCAACATAAGAGGCTTCATTACCAAAGAGGAAAAAAGTTATATATTGGATTGATCAAAGTTGAAATTTCCACAAAAAATCTTGCACGCCACATTGAAATGCTCTTCTGAAAAGAAGTCAATAAATGCAGATCTCATTTTCCAGTACTGTAACTTTTGCCTTGCTGGACATTTCTTAACTGATGTGGTAAAGTTCATCCAATTGCTTTCTATTTTTTTGGCAATTTTGCTATTGTCTAATGACAAATGCTGAAAGTACAATTTGATTCAGTGTAGTGTGTGATGAGCAACAATTTCCTCATTCAATGCTTGATAAGCCTTACAACCAATCTTTGCAATTGAATATTCTAAATAATTTCTGAACCCTACATGTAATAGATGCTGATTATCCTAAAAAGTCCATGTCGGTGTCAAGACTTGTTAAGAAAGGGAAAAGGGTCAAGAAACAAGATTGGAAGAAGGAAGATGGATTACAGCAATAGAAG
>JAULBW010067891.1:0-36347 GCA_032358265.1 Vaucheria bursata
ATGAAAGGTCATCAAAGTAAGAATGGAACAAAATCCCCAATGGCTGTTTTCATGAAGAGTCACAAAAATAAGAATAGGACAATATCCCATTGGCTGCTTTGGTGAAGAGTCATCAGAATATATGAAACAGAACATGAAGTATAGAATATTCTGAAACATGCGGATCTAAGGCATTGTTATAGTCTTAACAGCTACGGTGACAAGTTAGGATTATGATTTGTGTGTTGCTGTAAAGTATGTTTATCTTCAGCAATGCAATTATGTTTGCATGAAATGTACTCCCTTACTGTTGTAATTTTGTATCTTGCTTGTTTTGCTTGCACATTCATGATAGGCGCATCCTCAAATGTGGAAATCATGATGATCTCATCTGATTTATTGATTTTGTGCGTAGTATGCAATCACCTTCACATTTTCTATGAATAAATCACAAATCATATTGGTGACAAGCATAATAAATCAGATTGCATATACAGTGTATACAATATTTTCATATACGTTGTTTCCTCTACTTCTCGTCACTAACTATAAGTTTGAAACATTCTCCTGGTTACTATCTAAAATAATTTATGCCAGCTGTTTCTTTAAAACTTGTACAGTATGGTAGTATTGGACAGAAATAAGGTAGCATTCATTGGGCAGTTATACAGAAAACACAATGAAATTTAACTTTGGCAGAGCTATAACGTAGAAAGCCTTCTAGTATTCACGTCTATGCATGACGTCGTAGCCAACATGACGTCGACTATTACGTGATGTAGTTTATCATAAGTCGACTTAAGGTGATGTAATAATTTTCGTTAATGCTACTTCGTTGATCGACTCGCCAATCCTAAAGTTGCAAATATTTCTGAATATCGCATTCGACACATACGCCTTGAGCTGCGACAACATAAAAACAATTTCCATAATGTCCGAAAAGATTATAAGGCAATGGCTATCTAGCAAGCTTCATGTAAGTCGAATGAAAATTGAACAAAACTGAATTGCATTTGTTTTTCTACTAAGTTCCTTTGAACATACTATTTATCGAAGCATCGCCGATCACGAGAAAATCTCCCTCTCTGCTAACTATCATATGCCGCCAATATTTCTTGTGCTGATATTCTATTCAATTAAAATCAGCAAAAATATCATAATTACTAAGAACGTTATTTTATTCTTCAGCTAACCGATTAATACGAAATCGTTCTTCGTGTCATCTTCGTATTTCAGAGTTTTTTGTTGTATTAATTAACTATGCGCCTGAGATTTAGAAAAGCTATTCTCTTAGACATTGATCGATGCATTTCTTTACGTAAATATGAATTCTACTAGACGGTGCTGCAAATGCCTTGTGATGATGTTGCTGAATATATTATGTCAACGTATGGAACACAGTCGAAGAGCCAAGGTGCTATATGCATGTTTAAGAAGCAACGTTGATAAAACAAATAGATATGTATGCTTTTTTTTCATGACTAGAGAGAGACACTTATCTCGTTGAGCTCTTGGGAAAAACTCCGAATACTGCAGCCCTTTGCAAGGAAATTGAATTAAAAATCCAGGTGCTTTTTCAATACATGTTTTCATTAAGTTTTTTGAGGTTTAGAAACTATTCAAAATTTTGCAAATTCGATGAATTTTTAAAATTACTAATCATTTTTATCTCAATTATATTGTAGCATGAATTATCTCTCATTGATTCTACATGCTAGCATAAACTTCTTGAATAGTCATATATTTGATGAAGTTATGAATGCTTTTTAGGCAGAAACAAAAACGAATCGCCAAAAAATAATTACCAAGAAAGGAAGTTCAGAGTTCTGGGGCACAGTTGAAAATGCAGGTGTAAATCGCAAATTATAATACTTTTTCTCAATCTTGAGATCAGTACAATTTCTTAAAGTTAAAGCTAATTATATTATTTTTGTTTACCTAAAGATATTCTGGTTTTGCTCAATTGAATTATATTCTGTTTTCTGTTGTTATATTTCAATTGTTTTTTTCTATTTGAGCTAAGCTCCTACTGTAAAACAATATAAACAATTTGGACTGAACATATTTTTTGCATATATTTATATGCGTACACGATGAAGTTATATTTTGTGCCAAAATTATTCATCTGACAATTATCTTTCTATAATTTTACCATCATTTTTAACATTTTCCTTTATTCTTCCATTTGGACGCCATACACGAAAAAGAATTGGCAAGCAACAGCAAGCCTTCATCTCAACCTAAGAAACCCCAAAAGTCTAGCATTACAGAGAAATCAGAAAAGTTAAAATTCAAAACAAGTGAAAAAGTCGATTTTTGGGCTCCGACTGTAGATAAGCCAAGTGTTAAGGCCAAGAAACAAGATATTGATTTTAATAAGAAAGTACCGCCCAAGTTCATGACTAAGAAAGCAGGAGAAAAGATGGATCCATGTCACTGTATGGGGATTCGGCATGCTTCTATCATAAACTGCACTCATTGTGGTAAAATCATTTGCAGGTGCTAACTTAGATATAAAGTTATTATTTTCTCATGTATAGATATAATTTCTTGAAAATTATTGATAAATCCATCTTTATATTTTTTGGATAAAATTTTGCTAGTTTTCATGATACAGGAAAGAATGGGGAAGTGATGATAAATCATCAGTTAGGGGTTGTAGCTTTTGTGGCTCTGAACTCAGAGTAGATAGAAAAGTATTAAACGTCGACAACATAGGTAAATGCATACAATGATGTTGACTTACTTTGCACTCATATATTAATATATATACATATAAATGTTTGCATGAAAAAATGCATCTTCTTTTACGATATAAACAATGGTGCAGTTTTTCATAGAAAAATTGAATATCTGAATATATATTATATGTATAAATTATAGGAGGGGATAGTTTAAAAGCAGCTATTGCTACTAAGGAAAGGCTACTTTTGTTTGATAAGACTAGCGCATCTCGAACTCAGGTACATGTTTTTAATGTATTGTTCAAAATTTTATCCCAAAGAGAATATGTTACTGCTGAAGAGTTTGCAATATTTAACTGTAACTGCCGAGAAAGAGACATTTGGACCTAGTAATAGTAATGCTTTCTTATTGGGGGGGGGGGTATCCGTAGGTTCTGGATGATCAAGGCGACTATTTTTCAAATTTGGACTGGCTTACACCTGAAGAGCGAAAAGATGTTGCCAATGCTGAAGCACTTAGAGAGTCAAATAGCAATGTAAGGAGGCCAGTGGTAGTTTCATTTGATTTGATGGGACGTCAGATTGTTCAGGTGAATGATATGTTTATATTTGATTACTAGCTATCATTAGAATATTAGCTCCTTTTACTTTCTTATGTTCATCTAGGTTGAGGCAGAAAATAGCAAAGTACAACCAGAATCAAGTTTTATTGGTTCTCGTATGAGTATTGAGCAGGTAGTTAATTTATGAATATATATTTTACATTAAATTTCAAGAAGAATAAATACATGGTCTATGGTATCTATATTTGTATATATGAAATATTTTAAAGTTTTCTTTTGTTTATAACATTATCACAATGCTGTGCTGTTGACTATATTCTTTTGCACATCGAAAATGTGCAGGATGAAGTTCAGGAGAATGTACTGAGGGACCACTCAGTTAAACAAGACAAAAATTTTGTCGCTGCAGAGCTAAGTGGTAAAGCACAAGAGGTAATTCTTTTAGTATCATCATTTACATCTCAAGAGCTGCTTTTTTATTTTCATGTTCTGCTATGCAGGTTTTCAAAATATTATGCTTAAATTTGGCAAAAGAGAAGGAGAAAAGCAAAAGTACAAAAGCTGTTAATGTAAAAAATAGAAATAATTCTATCATTGGAAATGAAAAAATTACTGCGACTGATAGCCAATCAGATGACTTCCGGGTAGCAATCATAATTTTATATCTGCTCTATTTTTCTCTGTTTACTTTACTGGCTGCTTGTTTAGGCCCATCCGCCAATCAGAGTACAACATGAACTTGAAGGGTTGTCAGATGATATTGAGGATGAATTCCAGCTTCTTCATATTCAATCTTCAAATCGAATATGTACGTATTTATATAGAACTTTTATGAATTGATGGCTAGATTGTTTTCATGAATATGATGATTGCTTCTTTTCTATTATTTGAGATGTGTTCATGCATCCTTTCAAGTCAACTGAAATCTAAGTTTATTGATTTTGCGATAGGTGAAAAAACAAGTAAATCTACCGATGGATCTCCTCGTACACTTGCTGCACAGGTTTGCTTATTATTTCCATTTCATCTTTTCGACGTACATTTATTGTGCTTAGCTGAAATTAATTCAGATGAAATGTGATTTGAAATAATTTATTAATGCATTTATTCAATGCATAGCATATTTTTTTTATTTGGGCCCTGGAATATTTAGATTTATATCTATTCATGTTGAGTCGAGTCGATAAATAAATTGTCTTCCTCACATTCTCAACATGCATGCTAGTCTTCCATGTTTTTTGTTGAACTTACAAATGACAGTTTTTTTGCTTTGACTGTTAGGGTAACAAATCACGGTTAGAGGATAGTGAACACTCTAAAACACCGGCAAGTGAAAAAGGCGATAATTTAGGGAAGAGAAGAGGAAGAGGAAAAAAACGATAAAGCAGTACATGAGTAAATTCAATTTTAACACAATGAATGTGCATAATATTATTAGTCATCTTTGACTTAAATAATGTGAAATTTATGTTTTTTATATTAACGAGGCAAGAATGTTTTTAAATGAAAAAAGAGCGGTAGTTGCGAAGAGATAGTTGGTCAACGTGACCATCAACTGTTCAGATGAATAAGCAGTCGATTTTAGAATGAAAGCAAGTGCAATGATCTCTCTGACAGAACAGTATCGTCATAGCATTTTCTTGTGGCTGAACTCATCAATCATCCCTAATGTCAGTTTGGTTAAATGAATTATGACACGAACCATCGCTCTTTACAATAAACTTTCATGTAAGAAAGTGGGAGAGTAAATTGACCAGTTTGGAAGATTTGAGCTATTTGATTGATGAATCCATGAATTGCATACATTTGAAGCCAAGTAAATTCTTAGAATATGAAAATCTTTGTTTTCTAGAATTCTCAATGTGTGTCATCAATATCTCATATTTCACTTGGAAAGAAGAATTTTTATCGATGACTCTCCATTTTAAAGATATTTTTCAACTTTAAATACTAGAGATTTTTTAAAAATTTAACTTACCAACACTTTAAAAGCAATCAATAATAATACTTGACATGACAAACTCAAGTAGCCACTTAGATGTTGTGGATTTGTTGATGAATGATCTTCGTATGATCATGGAGTCCATTTGTGAATCTGTTGCTACATCCGATTTAGCCAAAAGGACTGAGCTAATAAATGTGGCAATATCTAACATGGTTCAGCATGTCGTTGCTGAAGAAGCGTATCTTTATCCTTTGATGCAAGAAGTATTGCCGGAAGGTCATCATTATGTGACGAAAAATTTAGTAGACCATAAGAATATTGATGACATGATGATGATTATTGAAAAGGTCAGTAATGGAAAAATGACAATTATTGATTTTACATCAATAAGTTCAATGAGATTGTACTCTTCAAAATACCATTTGTGGCATAGTGTTTTTACCTGTATCTTGTAAAGTTAACCATAAATTCTAAATAACATTTTGTAATTCTTTCTCATCATTGCAAATGAAATTTAGACAGACCCGTGTACAGCAGAGTTTGCAATACATGCAGCAGAGCTTGAAAAGTGCATTATGAACCATGCATGCATTGAAGAACAAGTACAGTTTCCCGTATTAAGAGCAAAAGTATCTCATGAAAAGCTTATTGAATTAGCTCATAAAGTGAGTCATCTGAAAGAGGTTGCAGCAAAACATTCAGAAGCACCTCATGGTGCCACTGAAGAACAAACTGTTAGGGCAGGAATGGGACTTCGTGATTTACTTAGAGATGCTATAGTTAGTCTTAGTCCTAGTATTTAGGAATAAGACTTGAGTTTTTCAAAGTATGTAAGACAGCATTCAATTAACAAAGCGGAAATCTTCATGTATTTGCATCAATAGTGGTTGAATTTGAAGTATATAGTACGTAAGCCTTGTAGATTAGAATGGGTGTACAGTAATTTATGTAGTCAATGAATCTGAATGTTCCATTTGAAAATCAAATTGCAACAAGTCCAAGCATTGTATTTTATTTAAAAATTTTTATGTTGCTTGCACTTTTCTCTTTTAAAAAACATACTTTTAATGTCTTTTGTACTGTTTTGTTTGTATTTGTCATTTTTCAAGAAGAATTTTTCAGTCTCTTGATAATGCATATGGATATAATCTTAAAGGATGAAATTTGTGGAGGCTGTCATGTGCTATACAACAGTTAATTCATAAATTTGCATTAAGTCATATATTAAAAGTAAGTATTGATTTTATATTTATTGTCTTTCACAATTTTGAATTTTTTGGTCCATTTAACTTTTAAAATTATATCTAATAAATAAAATTTCAGTAAAAAATAAATTTTTTGTGCTTAAACTGCCAATATCTAGTTCATCATGAATAGATTTAACAAACAAATTTTTATATAGTATAAAATTTGAACGATTTTCAACTCTTGTCTATTTACTGCTAGCAAAAAGTAGGAATAGAAACTAAAACAATCAAATGCCAATATTAATTTCAAAAGAAGAATTTTTAAAACAGTTCTATAACAGTGAACGCAAATGTTATTACATACGCCTAGTTTAAAAAGTTCTGCAACAAGAAGTGCCCATCTTTTGCTATTAAAAAGATGAATGTTGGCAAGGATATGTGTAATTTGCAGTTAGCTGGATACAGTTCTAAATCAAAAGTAAGCTTGGAGAGTGCAGTGAAAATGAAAGTATAAAAATATTTTTATGCTTCAAGCTAATCAGAATCTCTTATTCCAAAACTCAGCCTATAAGAATTGGTTGTAATTAAGTTTTGGTCACACCATACCTTCAAAACATGACACTATGTTCCTTGTAGTATGTCAACTAAAGGATAACTTGAAAAGTGGTATGAAAAGTTGACTTACTGTGCATGATTGGTCTAATCAACATGTTGTGTCTTGATTTTCTATCTTCCTATAATATTCAAACATTAATTTTTCATTGCATCTTTTAGTTGCTTTAGTAACAATCATATTCCATACGTGCAAATAAATGCATATCTTAGAAGAGAGTACAAGCCAAGAATAGCAAGTTTAACTACATTATTTTTTTGGATTAATAAATATTTGATGATTTGTGCATTTAAAAGAGCTAGGAATTTTTGCACAGTTGCATCACCAGTTGTCAAATCATTGTTGAGTTGTTCGCTTTGTACGGAAATTTCCTTCTTTTACAATGTAGTCGGACTACCAAATTTTTGTGGAGATATAGTTCTAGTTACGTAACTAGTAAGGATTGCTGACTAGGTGGGTATCTTAAAAAATACGCTTGCTGGTCATTTGTGCAGCATTTCAAACGAAATTTGAGAGAAATACAGCTTCAGCATAGCTGTGGTGCAGTTATAGATTGCTTTTCGATCATCTTGATCCACACACATAGTATTCTAATATCTAATAGCTTTTCATGGTCTTATCTACTCTAAGAATGAGGTCTTCGAGGTAGTTTCTTCTAAGAATTATTACGTATTAAATGCTTCTTGTATCAGATTCCATTTCTATTTCTATTTTGCATCATCGTTTTGAAAATATCTCTAGATACGATTGTTATAGTTTTCTATATCTTCGATGATTCACTTCTATTGCATGATGTTGAGGCTATCAATTACTTTAATTTGCGTCTTCAAAGAATACTTGCATGGAAATAAGTTTTATCCAATAAAATAATAGTTCAAAGTCCAACTATTCATTAACGTATCAAATTTTTCGTCTAGATCAGTGCATGTAGTAAAGATGGCGGCCCGAGCAATGTCTGGTGGAAATTCCATCACGGTGAGCAATGACATATTATTCCAACATTTTCAGCTATAGTAAATTCCATCCATTCAAAATCTTTGGTTTCCAATGTATCTATTGCTGAGCTTTTATTTCTCTGAATAGGTGCCGTTTCCGAAAGCCTATGATACCCACAAGTTGCCATTTGATATGCCGACTGAGGAAAGTTGAAAAATTAATATATATAACTGAAGTACAATAAAAAAATATTCTACCAATTCATTCATCATCATACCAAATTTGATATTCTTTTCGGATTATGAATACATGTTTAGATTCAAAAAATTTGGCCAGTATATGCTGTCTAAATTCATTGAAAATGAATGATTATCGTACTATGTTTGCATTGATTTTAAATAATTTCTATCACTAAGAAGTTGATGCTGTGTCGAAATCAAAATAATTTGTATGATTCTTCCTAATTGCGACAGGCAACAGCAACAAAAGATGAGTTGGTCAACTATTTCAAGCTCATGTACACCATGCGTCGTATGGAAATTACGTGCGATACAGAATATAAGGTATTCAATTATATATTTGTTCTTGCATAATGCTTTGAATTTTATCATATCAACACAAAATTAATTTTCTTCCGAAGCACCTGATTGCATAAATAAATTTTTCAACTTATAGGCTCGAAACATTCGTGGTTTCTGTCATTTATACGATGGACAAGAAGCTGTTGCCATGGGGATAGAAGCAGCTTTTGAAAAAAGTGATTCGTGGATTACTTCTTATCGATGTCACTGCATGTCCTTGGTACATCACATTAATGCTATTATAAAAGAATAATTTTTTCTGCTTTAACCTAAATATTGAGCTTGGTAATGTACCATATTTTCTTTGTAGTTACGTGGTGGAACGGTAGAGTCTATATTTGCTGAGTTATTTGGATTCAAAGAGGGTGTAAGCCAAGGGAAAGGAGGATCTATGCACATGTACTCCAAAGAGTTTAATTTTTTTGGTGGAGCTGGGATTGTTGGAGCCCAGGTTTGTATTTTTGCATGCCATTTATTTTTATTTTTGGAGAAATATCAACAATACCTAGTAGACTACTATAATTGTTCTAGAATAGTATTTGCAGTTTTCATCATTCCATACTTAAGCAGCTGCTATTTTTCCTTGGCAGAAAACAAAAACTTGTTTTTCAACAACCACCCCAAAAAAATATATATATATGCTTATTGGTTAGATATTTTTAAATTGTATTTTTCTCGCTAGCCCAAGATTGAAAAAATTTTCTTTGAGCAAAAACATGTGAACTAAAAAATATATTTCTGTTATGTGGATAAAATTTACACTTTCTGTGTACAGGTCTTCCAAATATGTAAAATCTCATGGAAATTTAAATGTTTTGCATTTATTTTATATTTCTTTGTTAGGTCCCTGTGGGAACTGGATTAGCATTTGCGAGTAAATATTCTGCACCGGTAGGCCAGCCTACGCCTGTTGCTATTGGCATGTATGGAGATGGTGCAGCCAATCAAGGGCAGATTTGGGAAAGGTATTTTTAAATTATGGGTTAGAATATGAATATTGTTTCTGAATTAACTAGTGTTGAAAGATAGCAATTTACTTTGCTGTTACGTATTTTAGCATGAATACGATTTACAATTGCTTCTTTTCTGCATAGTTTGGGATGCATGTGGGTGTGGGGGGGAGATGTTCTTGAAAATGCTTACTGCAATTGTTTTACAAATCTTCTTTTACAGTCTAAACGATCCCTTCTCTTTGTATCAAGAATATATGATTTTTTCCTTTCAAAGTAATTATATATTTAATTACTTTTCTGGGGTGAAATAATAAATATTTTGTTTAATTTTTTAGTGCTAATATGGCAAGTTTGTGGAAATTACCAATGATTTTCTGCATCGAAAATAACCAGTATGGCATGGGCACTTCTAAAGAGAGGAGTTCTTCAAATAATTTATACTACACGATGGGTAATCACATCCCGGGAATACGGTAATCATTGCATTTTTAAGCTTGTTATCACTGAAGTCTAAAATTTGCATGAATTGTTGTTTGCTGTCAATGCAATTGTAATTTTTACACTTTTTGAAATTATGTATTCTTTTGTTGGAAGTGCAGCACAAAATCTCTGTATGCATGAATGGAATGAAATTTCCACTGCAAGTGCCAATGGCAGGCTTATTGATATATCTCTTTGGTGCAAAACATGAAACCCCTTGATCCAATCATAGTCACAAATATAACATTAACAAGCAAATTTTTGTTAGAATAGAACAAATGCTCTGTGGGCTTAGTAAGTTCATTTATAACACATAGACTTGATATGAACATGGACGAAGAAAGCAGTTATTATTTGTGGTTAGGGGGTTGTATTCAATGATATGTTCAGCTCATAAGATTTTATTACTATAGAATCTCTAAATGAACTAATATATATGTTTAGGATGGATGGAATGAATGTGCTCATGGTTCGAGAGGGTATTAAGAAAGCAAAAGAATGGTGTAGTACAGGGAATGGTCCTATCTATGTAGAGGTAAGCAATTATTCAAAATTCTAAATTTTGTGGGGGTATTTTTTTGCTATATTTTGTTTTTTTTTCATAAGAATTAAATTTGTCATGTATTTATGCAGTGCAAGTTGAAAATATGTATTTGTCTTCTATGCAGATTGATACGTATCGGTATCATGGACATTCGATGAGTGACCCTGGTACAACATATCGTAACAGAGATGAAATTGCCAGTATGAGAACAGCACGCGATCCTGTGGAACATGTCAAGGTAATGTTACAATTGACTCAATACGTCAACCTTCATAGTAATAATATATAAAACTTGATGCTTTTCGTAAGTATGCCCGAAGATTTTTTTCTTGCGTGATAATAGGACAAATTTTAATAAATTTGATATTCTGTTTGATGTAAAAGAACTATATCTTATTTACTTATTATTCAGAATTTGCTTGTCCAAAATGATCTGATGGATGCTCAAGATTTGAAAATCATTGAGAAAGATATTAGAAAGGATGTCCAAGATGCATTGAAAAGAGCGAAGGTGCACACATGCTTACATTTATTCTCTATTGCTTCGAATTCCATATTTAGCTTAAAAGGTACAATTTGTAATATATATTTGTGTGCTGTTAGGATGGCAAGTTTCCACCTTTGGAAAATCTTTACTCCGATATCTTTAGCGCAGGTAAATTATTAATCATTCACAAAAATGTTTTGTCATTTCGTTGTGAACTTTAGTCCCAGAATATTTTTTATTGAAACTTTTGAAACATACATTCAAAACTTAGAAAAAATTTAGCCGTAGATTCTACGTACTGCTAATGTTCAATGAATTTGTAAAGTTAAATTAGACGTAATGATGATAATTAAAATCTGCGCTAATTGTACTTTCCAAAGGTGAAGATGGGTCGAAACGTGACGTACCGCCTTACATTCGAATGCCTGATAGGATGCAATCTATTGGCAGGTAAGGATGTTTTTTACTATAATATAATTTTTTGTCTGCATAAAATAATTTTTTTGCAATTTTTTTACAGTATTTTTGCAACTCCTTCCACTTGAAGCGTCTTGGCCTCAAATCAGTTTTGTTGTCAGCCCATCTGCAATGAAAAGTATTTTGGATCAATTCTTTGTTTCTTTCCTACATTTTCTCAAACGATTATTTTTGTTTGATTTAGACAGTGAAAGCACTCTGTATACAATGGTTATAAATATTTTATCATCTAAAAGGAAAAGAAATTTTCGTAGTTTAAACCTTATTTAATATTGCATCAACATGATTATTTAAGGAATCAAAATAGAATAATTTAAAGAGGATTGTACAAACTTTTTGTTGGTGCACACCACTATTGATTAACCTGTAACAGGTAATATAGTAGGATTGAATTTTCATCATTGTCCTTTTTCCTCTACTGATTTTGAAATATTCTACCAGCAAATGTGTCATGTACCGAATATATTTGATCATTTTCTTTTTTCGGTTATTTGCCTCCTATCTGACCGTCTGCACAACTCAAAGGATACTTGCATAGCACTTTTAGGATCATTGGACAAAGATTAATTTGAAAGATGTGTGCTGTCCCAGCTTCTTCTGGAATTTGATTACTTCCGAAACCATAACAATTAGCTCGTCATTGAATATTGTATTTGCTTTCGCTCTTATTATACTTTCCCATCGCTGGCAGTTGATATTTTTTATAACGCTCTGGATGATTCTTTTCCTCTTCCTAAGTGTTTCTTTGTCAGTTCATGCTGACCGATTCATTACCAAGTAAAGTAATTGTGAATTGCTTCGTATGTGCTAATTTCAAGAATCTTCAAACTGGTTTTCAATATTTTGTCTTCACTTCTGCAAGTTTTCTAATCTCTTGTAAGGATCTAATCTCCAAATCTCACGTATATAATCAGTAACACAAGGTAACCCAAAACACAAGAGAAATACACGCTTAATTTAGTATATTAAAACCTAGTTCATGTGTTGCCGAGAATGAATCTCGCAACACATCACAAAAGATATAATGAGCACAATTCTTTGAAAGAATTGTACACGAA
The DNA here is from genome assembly GCA_032358265.1 of Vaucheria bursata. NCBI lineage: Eukaryota > Xanthophyceae > Vaucheriales > Vaucheriaceae > Vaucheria > Vaucheria bursata. The sequence goes on from JAULBW010067891.1 coordinate 12,488, forward strand.
TCATAACATTTTACGACAAAATAATCATGGTTCAATAGCAAATCGCACGGCAACATATCAGATCCTGACATCTCTATAGAGTTTTTCTATCCTTTGCACTAACAGCAAAGCTGTTAGAAATTAATTGTGCACCGTAGTATCTGTTATTGTTTTAATTGTTTGCATTCGACCAAATTCATCTAATACAGAAATAATTATTTTTCTGTGTCAAAACTCATTCTTGGCAACACAGATAAGCTGCAAATGATATATTGTTGTTACATATTCCTTGGTCTTTTCCTGTTCCGTTACTTTCTATCCGTTTAATATTACATTGCTACAGCTTATAGACCTGACAAAAGCTTAGAACTAAAGTTCATTTATTCATGTATATAATGAACTTGTTAATATAATAGATTGTTTACTTGTAGCTGTTCTTCCCATTGCCATTTCCAACAAAATAAATTACATAAATATTTAAACAAATTTGAAATTGTTCTCAAACAGCCATGTTTGATTTAAAAAGTATTTTCTATGATATTAACATGATTGTTACAGAATTTGACAAACAATTTGTTTCGTTTTTTGTTGTAAGTCATAGATGAACCACGATATACTTGAATAATGTTTCTTACTCACTTTGAATTGTAATACCTATTAGGATTGTTGGGTTAATTGATACCTAAAACTAATCGTATTCGAACGTGGTTATTGATAACTTAAACTTTTTCTATTCGATTAATTGTTGATAATCTCTCGAGAGCAATATCTTTTATCTCTCAAGCACTTAGAAATCTCACTTCCAATCACACAGGTTAAGCTTCTTAAGCTCTTGTCATGTAGTAATTAATATACTACAAATTATATATTTTTTGTCTTGTTATGCATTTGTCGTTGTCACAATTAAGTGTCGCGCACCAGTTTTATAAGTTTGTAGAGAAGTGCTAATAACACCTTTGGCCAACTCATTGACTATGGCTGAAAGGAGCAGAAATTTATGCAACAGTTTTGAACATTCCAGCAATTTCAGGCTTGTCATTCTCTTGATCATATCACTGGTTTATTTATATAGAACATTAATATTTTCTAATGCAGTGGCAATTTTTCTGTTGCATCTTTAATTACTGCTTCCAAGTATTCTTCATTCACTTCAGCATTCAACTGCATATCAATGGCAGTTGTGTCAATGAAATTTGTTACCAGAAAAACAAAAAAGCTGAATTTATTGTTATGCTCAACTTGGGAAGTGAATGTTGTTAAATGCATTTCAAAGTACCTCGTGCTTGATGAAGCTTTATTGGTGCGAAAAACTGTTCTTTGTGTTGTTGGAGTATCGGATCCGTTTTACAGACAAATAACAAAAATGCGGTATTTCTCAAAGCATTTAATTTTAGGTTGGATTGTGGCTGATTACTTCTCTTTCTCAAGTTAATGTACTCAAAAACTGTGATTCTTGTCTTCTAATTTTGGTTTCAGACGAAACTGGAAAAGAATTAAAAATGTACTGTATACTTTTGAAAAAATCAACTTCATAATGCATGATGTTCGTATAGTATTCAAATGATAACGAATACAATTATAATAAGACATGGCAAAAGAGCAAGGTAAGAAAACAGCAACATTTACAATGAATGAGGTTAGCAGCACCCTCCGAGGCTTGGTTGCTCGTAAGGGTTGTATTTTTGCATTGATATTTGTCAAGTTCTTGCAAATATTTTATGCTTCAGTCAATATTTATTCCAGTGCAATAATATAGAGGAATTATAATTATATTAGTTAACTAGGTCCACACGATAAAATTCCAATCAAAATTATTGAATTTGACTATGAACATCTAGCCAATATTACTCATTGGGGGCAAATATAAATTCATATTATTTGCCTACCTCGCCCTAATAAAAATAAGCGCATGGATGGAAATTGTCAAATCCTCTAGTGGCAGCCACAAAAGAGCAAAGATTTAACAAATTCTTTTATCTCATAATATTTTGAAGGACTCAATGCTTTGCAATATCAACTGCATTGAGCAACAGGGATGGATCGACTTTTCAAGATTATTTACGAGAAGGCTTTAGATTCAACTTTTTCAGGTCATTTTTTATTGGTCGTGATTTTTTAATATAACTAAAATAAATAAATTTCATCATTTTCCTTGTTGAAGAACTTTTATTATGTGGGGTTAGGATTACTTCAAAAGAGTTATTTATTAACATCAGTCGAGATGTTGACAGTTTCATTTTTTATCAAAGCAGACAAATTATGGAAATTTTTTTTACAGTTTTATCTTTAAGTTTTCTCCATACCTTTTCATCTTAAAAGTATGGCTGAATATAATTGCCATCTAATCAAGTGCATAGCCTAATAAAAATAGAGCCAAGAACAATCCTAATCCACCAAAAATCAACAAATTTTTTTGTCCGCCAGTCATTGCATTTGTTCCAAATCCATAGCCCTATTGACACCAATAACAGAGGAATAACATATTATACTATAAAAAATATACATCCGACAAGAATTCAACTAAATCGAATACATTGGTAGAGCAGTTGGAGCTTAAATTGGCAACCGAAATTGAATAACAAATTAATACATATATCCACCTGATTTTCTTCAAAACCAGCAATAATTTTTTCAACTGCTAGAAATGATTCTTTTGGAGCCCGGCAAACTGGACACTTCCAGGTCCCAGGAAGATCATCAAATGCGCGATCATTCTATAGATAAAACTAAAATTTTAATGATTCCAAAGATGTAAAAATTCATCAGTTTGTGTCAAAATGTACAAAGTGAAAGAAAAGTAAAATTAAATGAATACATCCATAAAATTAAAATAATCATATGGCATATTGATATATGCCAATAGATGCAGTTTTAGTACCTTAGCCATCAAATATACGTAAGAGCACGAGCGGCATTCGTAATCACCTGTTTTCTTTACAATGAACTTTTCTGCTGCACGAAGTCGTGCCGCTTCTTTTGCCTGAATTATATATATATATATATATCAAATATTTTAGATCAACGACATCACTGTTGAAAAACTAAATTGATGAGGCAATTAGGAAATATTGAGGGATATAAATATATGTGCTTTCTTAAATATTCATATGCTTAGACCGAGATGTCAATGTAAATCAATAGGATTCTATAAATTTAGTTTGGCATTAAGAATTTCAATTTCATTTGCTCTAAGAAGAAAAATACCTTTTCATACTGATCTCGTTCCACTGGGTTCAATAATGCTACTTCCTCATCTGTCTTCTCTTCAAATTCAAACGGCATCATCTTCTTTGGTTTTGGTTGCTCCTTGACCTAGATATAACATACTCATTTAGAATATTCCACCAGAAAATAGATGCCTTTAATTTGTATGGTCGAAGTCTTTAAATTAGATTCCAGCGTAATGGTATCGGACCTCAACTAGTGAATCTGGCTCTTCTAATGTTTCATTATTCTCTGGCGATGAGAATAATGCAGTGCGCCATTGTCGTTGCACCGACTCCACTGTTTTCACCGAAGATGTATCCACTTTTAACCTACCTGAATAATTGAAATTACTGAATGAAGTTATTTCTCAAGAAAGTAGAATAACGGATACTTTAAACTCTATCGAAGCAAATTCATTATCACATTGGTGAAGCTCATATGCGTAATTTTAAAACTAATGCACTGCCACTTCATAGCTTAAAAGTCACGTTTTATTTTAATATGTATGGAGATTCATAAAGTGAGTTGAAGTGCAATCATACAATCAACACACCGTCGAACAGAGGTACAAAAGCATATGCCACTGAGCAACCCAGTACGACTGTCCGGATGATAGACTTCATTACAATTTATTAATGCAGACTGTTACAGTTTGCTAACGTTATACTGTGTCGTGATTCAGTGACCCAAGACAAGTAGTAATTTTTCAATTAGAAATCGAAAACCAAATTTGATACCATTCTAAACTGATTCCCAAGAGTCATACGTCATTTTGCACTTATTCATCACTTCATTTTGAGCTGGCTGCAGGACGAATACAATTTAAACACATTAATCAATAATGCTTTTAAAACAGAGCAGATTAAAAGCAACAATTCTCTATGCAATTAAAAATCTTAAATGTATTCATAGCTATGAAAAAATTGTCGTAGTTGCTACATCTTATCCCTGTATTTTTTTGTCTAATTTCCTAGAAGCTCATCATAGCCAGCATAAAATAACATTTTCTATGATAAAACTCACATCTAACAAATTAATAGAATGATTGACCATTTGATTAATGCCCCGGATTGTATTATTGTAAGTCTGCACTTGTCAAACAAATTTTTTGACAGTTGCTTTGACTATTAATATCAGTTTTTAGATAATGCTGCTGATACTGGACAAAGATAACCTTGACATTATTATTTCTGTCAAATTTCTAAATTGGTTTTGATGCTGTATTACTTTCTTTAATGCATTACTAGCTTGTTTTAAAATGGTACTTAATGTGCTACTATATCATCATCCTGAAAAAATGAATGATGATAATAAATATTATTGGTTATGCAACAACTATCCACTTTATAAACTTTTATTCAACTTCAACCTCTTTACATTACTATTTTGTTCAAGTTTGGCTACTCAAATGCTTTTTAAATGCTCAATCTATTCAATCTGCAAGAAGTTTAGCCTTATATCTAAGCAAAGGGAACAAATATATACTAAATAGTTAACTGAAAATACATGAGATATCTGCTCTGTATCAATAGTTCTTTCAGGCGTTATGTACATGGACAAAGAAAAGGAAAAAACAACTTCATGTACTATGGCATTTTTCATAAACGTTGGAATCACCATGACCTACTTCTAGGAAAGTGTTAGGAATTAACTTCCTAAAGTACTATTTCTGTTTGTAGCTGCGGTACAATTCAGAGAGATTTGTGTACTTATACAATTCAAAAGGATTTGTACAATTCTGATTTGAGGAGTCACTTTGGTAGAAGTTCAAGGAGAGTCATAAGTAGAAATTCAAGAAGAGTCATAAGTAGAAATTCAAGAAGAGTCATAAGTAGAAATTCAAGGAGAGTCATACATCAGCTTACATATATTTTGTTGTGTTGATAGAATGTTCTCACTTCTATCAACACAAATATTTGAATGCGACATATATATACCAATTATTGTCCGTTTCTTTTTGTGGTTTAACTACGGCGTTCCTAATAGAAAGCCAATTATAATTGTGTATTGTCAATGTGCTATTGACCAAGCTATATAACCAAGATATTTCTTTATAACTTTTCTTATTGTCCAATTTTGACTTGATAATGGCTACTTTTTATTATTTACTGAAAATGAATTGAATAAACCTTAAGATTTCAGCACGATTAAAAGTACACTCATATCTAACATATTCGAGAAATTTTTTAATGAGAGCAATGAGAAAAAATGAACAGCAATGAACTCTGTGATTGTTATGAATGTGTTTACAAATATAACTCAAGACTAAAAACAAAGAGTATATTTACACAGACATAAACTGTGTTGCTGGAAGTGAACATACTTCACAGCAACATACAAGTCCTAAACTTAGCCTGTCACCAAAATCTAGCGATGACTTGCCATAAACTTACAATTCCAATATGCAGAATGTTGACTTGCCATAAAACAAAATTCCACAGCTATAACACAAATTTAACTATTAACGAGTTAATTCCTAACAGTGATACTTTTTCAGACCAATTCAACAAGTGTATTATTCTAGAACCATTGCAGAAACTTTTAAGTATGCTATGTAGTTTATCTAGTACTCAAAGCAGTTAAATATTATGCAAAGACTTTTCGATACTTTCACCTATCACCCAACATTCTCAAATGAATCTATTGCATTAAAGTTATTTTAAGTATCAATTGATTTCAATAGTAAGTAGTATAATTGCAATTATCTATTTTTACATATGCGTATGCTGTATTTGAACATATTTTGCATTTAGATAAGTAAATTAATTCCATAAATGAATATTTGAAAAATATTTAAATACAGTCCACATTCATCAATCAAATTGTTGAATAATACTCTATGGAAAAAAACAGCATTTCTATATATCTGTATTTTTGAACTGTTCTTTTTCCCATGTTCCTCTTGTAGAGTTTTGTTACTGATCAATATTGAAATTATTGGACTTAACTCTGTAGTGTACACTTTTAACTTCATGCTACAAATCAATTTTTGTTAGAAAATAACTATAAAGAGTTGAATCCATTTAATAGCTGCAGTACATTTGTCAGATTCTGGCAATTATATTGAGTATTTTGTCATTTGCTGCAAATGGAAGTTTTTGGTTTAAGGTTATGTTTTTTATTGTACTGCTATTTTTTTTTACTCCGAGCAATGCAAACTGGTGTGAAAAATGAACCCTATTTGTACTCTTATTTTTTGTTGCGTTGCATAATCAGCACTTCAGTGTTAGTTATTATCAGCACAAAACTTACAACGAGCATTACTTGAAACGTGCAGACATAATATTTAAGGATTATTTTAACTCCATTCTTTGAGCCAATGGAACTAAGATCTACTTAACACCAACAACACAGATCAATACTTTCACTTCAGATATTAGTATTTTAACAACAAAGTTTTAACATGATTGTGCAAAAGTATAAGCTGTTTTTCTTGTGACAAAGTTACTGCCAATGAAGCATTATGATTACTATTATTAACTATAATAAGAGTAGACAGATTCTACTATCATTGTGCAAACTAAAGTCCAGTTATTTGATCCATGCATGAAAGATTCAATTGATAAAAAATAACAATAAAATTAGTTTGCTGAATCAGCTTTTAGGCAATGTGTTTACTTGTAGTACCATTCTGACAGCCAGAATGACATAATTAGATTTGGTGTTTTTTTTATTGATGACTTTTTGGTTTTTTTGCGTATAATGATACATTTGTTTGAAAACTTTTAGTTGTCGACAATTTGGTTTAAGTACATAATTATCTGTGAGGAAATTGCTTCAGAAGGTACAACTGCACACTTAATGATGCTCAGGAAACTATTTTTATCTATATAACTGAATATCTAGAAGATTGGACATGAAATAAGTAACACTTTTAAGTGTACAAGCAAAACTAAGGATAACAACTTATGTTGTGTGCACACTTGCTTCCTTTTATAAAGACTTCTTGAGAGCATTGTTGAACTGTTGACATGACCAATCTGAATAGGCATACTTCAACTTGTCAGGATTTCTACAACTACTCTAACTGTTCCAAATCAAGATTATATTTGTTTATACGTTCCATTTTCATTTCTGTATGTCAAATTGCTACTTTCAAGTAATACCTCAGTTACAATATTTGTAATGGTATCTTGTCAAAACATTTTATAACCATCTTGTGATAAAGTTTTATATTTTGTTATAAGGTACAAATGGCAATAGAATTTTGTAAAAATTTTAAACATATTGGAAACAATCTTACATCTTGCACATCTATAATCATCAACATCTATTTTGGGTTCTTTGCTAACTTCTCTTTGCTTCTTGTTAATTCTTTCATTTCTGAAAAATACTGTCTCCACAGCATTGTACTTTTAGGTCTAGTTTGGGATCAAGTGATCTTTCTAATTTTCCTTCACATAATGCATTTATTTCTCTTTTTCTTTTCCTGATTGCTTCATTATCTTTTCATGTGCTACTGTCGCAATCATAGTATTGCAATGCCTTCTCTTCTTTCTATCTTATCTTAAACAAAACTGAGTTTTTCAAAAGTTGCAGAAATGCAATTGGGTTACTCTTAGTACTTGGTACATTCATAAGGAAAACATGCTAAAGCAAAAAATGTTTGGAAAGGTAATGTTTATTTATGGTTTTTAACACCATATAATCTATTGAGGTCAATTTTCATTACACTCCTGTGATTCATACTTTTTTTAATATTAAAATAGATAAAATTACTATTTGAAAATTGCTCAGTAACTATGCACATATAGTATTTAAAATTATGTTAAGAAATTACATGATTTTTTAAAATCTGGAATGAATTTATTCTTAGGGATTGCATTCCTATGAGGCTATTTTTTATGTATGATTAACTTTATAGAAATAAAAACTAAAATATCAACAAGCAAGAACCCTAAATATGGTTAAGTGTAGAAATATCTTCTATGAACTAAGATATTTAGATCTATACTGAGTTCATACATAGAACTGTACAATACGGGGTATTGTGTTTACTGTTCCTGGAGATATATTTCAAATAGAAGGTCAAAGTTACGGAAATAGACACAAAGAAACTATTCTTTTGAAACTAATATATTCGAAAAATGGTATGACTTTTCGTTTACGAAAAATGGTATAAATCCAAAAAATTTAGTTTCTAACGAGTAACTTCGAGTAGATATTCCGTTTGAAAGTTTCCGTTTCAAAGTGATTTTCTAGAAAATGTACATTGTTTTTCTAGAAGTGGCATTAGACTCCTGTCAAAATGTGTCTGAATGTATCTCTTCGTATTCTAGATAGGATAGCATTCTCTTCTAGATCGTTACTATTCATTCTAGACCATCGCAATAAGTTTCCGTTCATGTTGCTAAACATGTTTCATTTACTAGCAGTACAACAAAACAAAACTAAATAACGCACTGAAGCTTTTCAATATGTCCATCAGCCGCCGCAACCAGCAAGATAGCCTTGGTAGCTTTCGCTCTGGCTTTGACCGCCTATTTCGTGTAAGAATAAATTGTAGACATTTTTTGCTTAAATCATCGTTGATAAGTTTTATTTCTCGTTCAGGACCTAGAAAGTGACTTTTTCAGCCCTATCATTGTTCCAGCTCATCATCATATTGGCGAAGGAAACGTTCTCAGCAGATATAATCAAAGTTTAGGATTAATGAATGTTAATCTGAAGGAGACTGAGAATGACTTTGAGATGTCTGTAGATATGCCTGGTTTGACAAAGGAAGAGATTAACATTCGTATCGATGATAACAAATCTTCCATTACCTTTGGTACTGAAGGTCGCACCGAAAAAGAAGAGAAAGAGCAGGGATGGATACTTCGTGAAAGGAGCTTTGGGAAAACGCAACGCACTGTTGTGTTGCCGCAAAGTGCCGATCTTGCGAAGACCGAAGCTGAATTGAAAGTAAGTATCTGAATTTTTATTCCCACTTTACTGTGCTTTAACTGTTATTGAGCAAAATGCCTTTTATTTGGTTTCAGGATGGAATTCTTCGATTTAAAGTCCCTAAGCGTGACATTCCTGGAGCACGTACGCTCACTCTGAAATAATGTACTTTGGAAGCCTTACTGGGATGAATTGGATCAGTCCCTTGTAGCTAGTCCCTTTCTTTGAATTTTCAGTAATAAAGAATAATGCACTTTTTCTCTGCAATTTCTAATTTTCAGTGTTTGCTTTGTCGCATTATTGCTATTAGTCTACACCGTTATTTCACATTTAAATTTTTTTCGATTTTGAATGCTTGAAGTACAAAAATCCAGTTGAACTCTACAGACTCTTCTAAGAATAGTTATTGAAAGTAGCCAGTATTCATGATTATAGTACCACAGAGTAATTATTTTTGATAACACATGCAGCAAGTTTTGTTACAAAAATCCAGCAATTTCCGATTTTGGAACTTTTATAAAATCTCCACGTACAGTTCAGCAAGTCTATTTCCCATTGATTTTTGCAAACTCTTTTATTCAATTCTGGCTCCTTTTGTACACATTTATGATAATGACAGATATAGATAATATCGAATTCAAAAAATTCTTTACCAATTAAGAAAGCGTAAAAGGAATTTCAAAATTTTAGCGTCGCCAAGTGTTATCTTTCAAATTTTCTCTCTGAATGTTGCAGCAAAAATTTAGCTTCTATAGATAAGCTTTCTGATTCATTGTCATTTCCGCTTATTAAAATATATCTCTACAATACATCATCATAAAATAATACTTCTTTATCTTCCAATCTATTATCTAATCAGCAGTAAGCCAATATAAATTATACATAATTCCACAGCAGTGGTACTCCAGAACTCTTGAGATTCCCTTGAATGCGCACTTTGCTGCAGCCCGCAAATAATGTACAATAATTGTATTTGACTCATATTTCAATTGTATTCAGTTATCATAATTTCATAGATGCCATACATTCCAAAAGTCCAAATGGCATAGATATTTTTCTTCACTATCTAATGCTAATACGCATAATAAGTTGTTCATTTCTCAATTCTTAATTTAAAAAAAATCAATCATTAAGCAAGTTAGAGTTTAACTTTTTTTGTGTAGAAGGTAATGACTATTGGTCCCCCACCTTTGAAAAAAGCCTCTTGTCCTTTTTCAAGACTGATCTGATTTTACCATAAATGAAATTGCCTCCATTCACTTGACCAAATACATTTCAAACAGTAGAACTTTTAGCTTATATAAAAACATAATCACCTTGGATTTTTCTATGAGGTTGGACCATTTTATGCTATACATAGTGCAACAAAACAAGATATCCAGGCTCTTCATTCTTCTAAAGTCTATATTTATACTATCAAAGACTATGCCAGCCATTTCTTGCAAATTTATTTATTAGTTTATGTTGATACTGCCCAGATGGCAATAGGATTACTTTGCAGTACCCTTTCTTGCAACAAATACTGTTCTTAACATATTTTAATTTTAATTTGAAGGAATTTATACAATTCATAATGAACATTATTTTCTTTCTATCTCTGTTCACTCTGTTTGTTTCTTCTGCCCTTGAGATCTGAGAATCCTCAACAAGAAATTTAAATAGGTAATATGTGTACTATTTTGAGTGCTCTACTGCAGATATGAGTCTACAATTTATTTTGAAAACTTTTGTTTATTAGTTCATTTCAAAATCTTTTCAAAGAATCAAAATCATCTCTGAGCATTTTTTCTTTCATATCAATTGATTCACTAAAAACATTTATTTCCTTTCATATCATCTGATTCACCGCAGAAATTCCTTTCCCTTGGAACTTACTAATTCATTGTAAATGCTTCATTTTCTTCAGAGATATTTTATTGGCTGAAGAGTTTCAAAGGCATCTTTTAACTGTATCAAGAACATTCAGATAAAGCTTACCTTTAAAATAGCAATTAATTAGAATCAAAAGTAGTCTTTCACCTAGCAAATGTAAGTGAATCTGAAATGCAACATTTTGATAGTATTTTTTTTGCAGTTCATAGTTTAAAACACCTTTATTGGATACTTTTTTTGTTGCTATTCTGTGCCAGAATACTTTAAACCTAATGCAAGCTACATAAATGCTGGCTAATATCTGTATCAACTGGTGAATTCAATTTTGTGATTCATCATGATTTTTTTCCAGTGGTAATGAACTTTAGACTACTCTTTGTAAAACTATGAAAGGGATGAGTTACTACACATATTTCAGTTGCTATTTAATCCTGTAACTACCAGAGTGCAGTCAAGTGATAATTATAATGCTGTGCTCAACTTGATCTTTTATATTTGAGCTTAAAATAAAAATCATGGCAGGAGTTTTTCAAATGATATTTTTAAAGGCCTATTTCTATTTGTACATCTAGCTAAAGATTATAATGTAAAGCTCAGTATCTTGCGTTATTGTGATAAGTTAGATATTAATGATACATGAAGTGTATAAAGACAACCATTAAAGTTGAACATCAACTAGCCAACTTTTTAGCCACGGCTATCAAAAATACACTATAAAAAAGTGATCTATTTGGCAGACATGAATTAAAGATTTTCAGGATTTCATTTTTTATTTTGTTATTGATTTCATTTGGTTTTGACTTGTACAAAAATAGTTGTTTTTGCATGTTGACAAGATTAATTCTTGAAAACACATGCAGTAAATGTAATGCAATATTGTTTGCATGTTTTCTATTACAAGTTTTTGTTATTCTTGTTACACATGCTGTAGTATTTTGGTGCAATCTAACAGTTTGTTAAAAAAACTGAAGACACTAATAATAGTTTTCATAATTTGGAGTTTGGGGAGTTTGGATGTAAACCAGGAGTGAGTAAACAATGTCAAGTTATGGTGAAGAGCTATAATTAAAGATTAATAAAGTTACAAACAAAAACGTACTGTTAAATTATAGCTCTTAAAGTTAGCTCATTTGAGCAAGAAGAACAGAGTAGCATGTAAACTGTAAACTTGGTAAAATTATGGGAAAACCACAAAATAAAAAAGCAGTTACAATATGAAGGTTTAATGAGCCAAGATTCACTACACCAGATTTATTTACTGGCAACTGAAAGAGATGCATAGTTTCTACTATAGTTAGATGCTATTTTTCAAAAGCCAGCCTTTGAGTTATTGTTCTGAGCAATCAGAACTGCTTTGTACATTTAATTTGTTGCAAGAACCAGCATTCAACTGGATTGTTCCATTTTCAGAGAGCAATTGCCCTATAATGTTCTTGTATTTGAGTTTTTATAAAGCTTCTTGTATAGCATTTGGTGGTCTTAATCGTCCCTGGCAAGCAGCTAGGTAGATAATGAAACTGTATCAAGATAAGTATCTTGCTACACATTACATATATATATATATATATATATGAATTCTAATACTTAGCTGTAGAAACAAATTAAAACAGCCTCACAGTGATAAAAAAAATTTTCATAGATGCTAAAATAATGACATCAAAATGTCACGTTGTAATTGAAATTGTCTGGAAACTTTTGAGGCATTTAATCAATTTGTGGCTCAAGTAGATAATTGTCATATTGACTTCCATCAATAGTTACAAGATAGCCATTTATATACTACTAGTAATTAAAAGCTTACTATAGTAATAATGACAAAGTGTTCATTGGAGTAATTTGAGGTCTGCTGTCAGGTACAAGTTGTAAACAATATTTTCAAAATAAGCTATACTTATATTGTAGCAAACTTGATCACGTGATTACTAGCTGTAAGTGTAGGCATAACTGTAACAATATGCAATATAGTATAACAAAAGGTGAAGTAAAAATAATGAAATTATTGAGGTAACATTATGTTGGGATGAAAGAAGAAAGTTATTATAATATCATATAATAGTATGTACAATTATGTGAACAATGACACTCAGTAGAAGCTGTAAAGTTCAATTTGTAGCAGAGGCCAAGCATACAGCAAAACAAATAAATATAGCAAAATGTAACAATTTATTAAAACTTGAGAAGGGTGAACAAAAACACAGGACTGAGCAAGTAAACATGTTCCCGCTAACTCCTGCGGTTACCCTCTTGAGGTATCCTTAAAACTGGCTCTCTGGCAAATCTTGTTGAATTTTTTAGTCTATAAATAAACCCATAACTTTTCATCAGTAGGCTTGTGATTGTTCTAAAATTAACCAAGGTATTCCTTGAAATTAACTTTGGTGGAAGTAAAGCAGAGAAATTAAAGGATAGGCCAAGTGAAGCAAGGTTATAGGATTGATAGCAACTCTTGAATGGTATCTAATCAGTTAATAGTAGAGCTTAAATTACTGTGACAGACAATAAAGAGGAGTTTAAGAATCTGACCATTGTCAACGCAATATTGTGACATTGATCATACATAAATAGAAAATAAGTGAAAGAGTTACCACAAAACCATAAGGAATATGGCACCTGGCATGACATGAGTATGTAGAACAAATGAACTCATAAAAGGATTATAACAAAGGTATTGACATAAAGGATTAGTGTAATGGTACAACAGGAGTGATAGGTGCAATATGGTAAAAAAAGGCAAAAAGCAGGAAAAGCGTAGGCAAAATCTAATAGGAACATAAGTAAAAGTAGGCAAACATATTTGAGCAGTTATGTTGTAACAGTTTATGGAGAGAGCTGGACCAGCAAGTATTCTGACACATTAGCATAAAGTATTTACAGCTCTGTACTTTGGTTTGTAGGTCAAGTTTGCATGATCTAAATTTTTCTACAAGTAATTTTAATTACATGAAAAAAAGGTAGCAAGAAGCAAAAGTTCCAGATCAGTTTGAAGGTTTGATTACAACTGTACCAGAGTAATTTAAAAATGTTTATATGCAAAGTTGAAAGTATTTGATGATGGGAATTTAAAGTTTCTTGTGTACTTGTTAGTGGATTTGGGCTGTAATTACTCCTACAAAAATGGTAGTAAAATTGGTTTTGGAATTTTATATTTGAAGAATCTAATTGTATAAAACATTATTGACAGAACTTTTCTCCTTTCAGGTAGGATTTAATAAATCCTATTATTTGTTAATTGGAAGCTAATAGTGTCCAACTTGAGTACAAATTGGACTTTAAAAATTTAACTCATTCAGAAATGGCATCGGAAATTGACTGGTTTCAAGCTTTTAGTTTACGTTCATTTGGAAAATTTATAAGTAGAAAACATTAATTGCCATCATAGAAAGATTCAAAAATAATTCGACAATATAGAGGAAATGGAACTCAATCCCAGCACCAGTCTATTGGGAGCAGTAGAGTACTCTTTCTATACTGGATTGTTCAGATATAAAATGAAATATCAAAATTGATGAAAATTTCAGTACATTTATTAATTCTAAAGGAAAACCCAACAGAGATAGATGAATGTTCTGTATTCAGTTTTGAAGAAACATACAAAATAAAAGTTTTTTTCTCAGTGCTACAATTGGGAATAGTATTTTTAAAGATGGAGGTAGACATACTACCTGGGCATCAGAATTTTGATATGGAAGTAAATATTTTTTCAATGAAAGCATTCCATGGGAACAATATAATATATTAGCAAATGATAGAGAACAGATAAAGTAACATGCCAGAAAAACAAGTAAGAACAAGGAAATTTCAATGGAACAATGTTAATAAGAAATAGGGAACAAAAAAAGATACAGGAAATATATCCCACTTATACTTTATATAGTTCTCCAAGTGAGTAGAAACACAACTTATAAACAAAATACAAGAACACATTCAATTAGATGTAACTGAATGTTGTCAACTACAATAGACTGCATAACTACATATATTAACTGTTCAGAATATGCGGATATAAGTGAATAGTACAATTAAGTCATGACAGAATAGTACAATCATCAAAATCCAGACAGACTTCAGTTTCTGATTATTTTTTAAAAAGTAATAAACATTAGTGAAAATTTTTGTAACCCTTAGATATATGTTTACAAAATCCATTTAAAACTTATTGATGCCTTTCTAATTCATTTGATATTGAAAAAGGCTAATAATTGATCAAAACCTCTTTAACCTGAACACCTGTCTAAACCGAAGAATTTGTCATTCGCCGCAAAGTGTTCAACATAGCAGGTTTTATTGTGCCTAACAAGATATATCAGATGCTTATACTGTCAAAAAGATATATTTGAATTTTTTGAAAAAAATGAATGATTCAGCATTTTAATATTTGTTTTCTAATCATGTAAATGTATTTATGGGTCTTTAAATATAGATTTTGGTTTTTTATTTAACGATTTCAGGAATTGGATCCGTATTTTTCGGATCAAAGTTAAATAACGATTTGAATCAATATTTTAAAAAGCTGCACAAAAATGATTCTGACCCGTTAAATTTTTTGGTTCGTGCAACACTTTTTCAAAAGCAATTTTCTAGAAATCGTAACGGATTTTCCAGAATAGGATGAAGCAAGGCATTATAGCAGATTCTTTCACTGAAATATTCTAGACGCGGTAAATCGTTTCTAGAATGTGTTATCTCTTTGTTCTAGATAAGGACTTCCTCCAATGCTCCTCATGCGAAAACTTCTCATTCTTAGTTAAACAGAACTATAAGAAACTCACACAAAGTCAAAGTTTTTCAAAATGTCAATGAGCCGCCGCAACCAGCAAGAGAGTCTTGGAAGTTTTCGTTCAGGGTTTGACCGTCTATTTCGGGTAAGACTGAGCTGTCGACATATTTGTCTCTACCTACATTAACAAATTTTTCATATCTCGTTCAGGACTTGGAAAGCGACTTTTTTAGTCCTATCATTGCCCCAATTCATCAACATATCGGTTTGATGAATGTTGACCTGAAAGAAACTGAGCAAGGATATGAGATGGCTGTAGATATGCCTGGTCTGAAAAAGGAAGAAATCGCCATTCGTATCGATGATAATAAATCGTCTATAACCTTTGGAACTGAAGGTCGCACTGAAAAAGAGGATAAAGAGAGTGGATGGCTAGTTCGTGAGAGAAGCTATGGAAAAACTCAGCGTACTGTTGTATTTCCGCAAAATGCCGATCTTGCGAAGACTGAAGCGGATTTGAAGGTAAGCACCTATACTGCATTACTCCTCTATCACTACCAGAGCTTGCACCACTTTAATTTACTTTTATTTTTTTCAATGTTTATTTGGAAAAAGTTATAAGGATATAATATGCATGTAGTTTTTAACCAGCAATTTTGTATAAGAGAATACCAAAATTTTATCAGTTCTATCAGCTAACGCATTAGGTGCAATATCACTTCATGATTCGACAGAAATCATCAGTGTATGAAAAGCTACAAATGAAATTTTCTAATAGACCTTTTTGCTTCTTAGCTGATAGACTTCAAAGTTTGTATCAGTATTAAAATTGAGACTTGACAGTTGAAACACAGCAATTGCGTCGAGGTTATGTAGTTTTTGCTCCATTGATATGAACATATATTGGATTCACACCCGTTTGATGTAAATTGTTCTGTGCCAAAACCATCGAGAGGCCAAACATTTTAAACTACTATGAGGAATTTTTTTGAAAAAATAAGTTGAAAAAATTGATTTTTTCAGCTTATAACTGTCTGCACTGTATTTCACTCCAAATATGAATGCATGATTGTCAACTGCAATTTCTCTAAAATGAATTACTCTGATGAAATTACTTGCAAGTCAATGATTGCAGGTCATTAAATCCAAAAATAAATTATCTATTTGTCTTAAATAATAATTGGTTTTTCAAAAATCCACTATAGAGTGATTTAAATAATTTTTCCCGTCTTGATTCAATAAGTTAATGGTCATCTATCTTTTACTTAATTTCAGGATGGGATTTTACGATTCAATGTGCCGAAGCGTGACATTCCTGGGGCACGTACGCTGACCTTAAAATAGGTTTCGACCATGACAGATATGCTGTGCTAATTGCGGGAGTTTGAATTTGAGGAGTTGTTTGATACATTGTAGCAAGTTATGACCTGAACTTCATTAATAGAAAAAATGTTTCCACTATTTTTTGTGTCTTCAATGTTTTTCTTCACATTGCTATAGCTTAATTTCACAGTGGATACAAAAAAATAGTAGCGCATAATTATCATTATTGAGATATGAGCTTTTCATTTCTGAATATATAGAATTTAAAAATATTTCGTGGAAATCTTCATACTACATTAACATTCTGCAAAATCTCGGTTAATTATGACATGTGATGGTTAAAACTCATTAATATTATCTTTCAAAAATAGGCATTCCTCATATTTGAGATAGAAATCTATTAATGCATATTTTATTAAATTCAGCGATCATTTCAAAAATTGTTACAGAATTTCAATTTTCTGCAATCGAAATCTACTGATTTCCAAATGTAGTTGCACGCTTGACCAAAACCATAATAGTTTCTGTAGTCAAGTTTTCAGTTCCATCAGCATTTATGATCATTAAAGCTTGGTCTATATAGCAAATCCTCAACAAGTGCTTGCTTCTTTTCACGCAGTTCTCTAACTGAATAGAACCACACCAATAAGTGTCGTGCTGTAATTCCATAGTATCAGCACTTCGTTTTAAAGCATTTCCCTTAATGCACACTTTTTGTGTGCCCCCGCAGTCATCTGCAAGTATTATGCCTGATTCATATTTTAATTGTGGCCTTCGGTCATCATCGTTGTCAAAGTTTGTTATACGTCCGAGAACTTTCAATGGCTTGGAAAGCTGCTCATCACTACCTACGCTAATGGTAAAACATAATTCAATTTTTTATTTATGACAAAAAATTACAGTTACAAAAAAATTTCATTTAATTTGAAAATTCTCAATATAAACCATGAAGATTTTAGAAGTCTCTTAACCATATGTCTCGATTGTCCTTTTCTTTCAATATTGGTCTGATTTAGTTTTTCAGCTATCTCGTTAGTTGATCACACAAAAAACTGCACAAAGTTATGCATACGCCTTGATACTAAGATAAAAACAGCGTAATTCGACATTCTATGAACTATGAGGTTACATATATATTCAACAATTGATAGATAAATAAAAATGAGCAAAAACTGAGAAACATTTTTTAGTATGATTTTTATAGTGCACAAACTATATTTATATTTACACTTATTTACATAGCAATATATTTTATATAGTTCTGTATTTAAAAGTACAATTTATTGTGTGGCTGAACAAGTTAGAGGTGTCTAACAGTCTTAAAGAAAATTCCTACTTGTCAATATATTCCGCAAATGAATCATCTCTGTCTTCTGAATGCGAAAGGGTAGAAAATGCTTGTTTTATAGAACACAAACTCTGAAAAGGCAAACCAGGTATGCTGGTGGTGGCATGGAGCCATGATCCGTGAATGAGATCTCTGCAATTCAAGGGTGATCCCACTGGATTAACACTGACCAAGCTTTGGCACATATCCTAGAAGACAAGTAAGAACTTAAGCAATTTGTATTTTACATGAGTAGTGGAAATGTTCCAACGCATCTAATCACACTTTTATTACACTGTAATGTTAATATATTTCAAACAGTTTAACGTATAATACTACTTTTCCCTTCTGTGATCATATTTTTAGTGAAAATACCATTGCTTTTGAAATGCGATAACTTTAATCCAGAAATTAATGACTTATATCATTACTGGATAAATCCAAATATAATTCTACCTTTATATGTATTGAAACGATTCCATCAGATTGGTCAAGAGCATCTAAAAGATTCCCTTTTGCTTGAAGTAATGATTGAGCAAAATTACGCACAGGTATTGCATCACTTTTTCCCAATCCAGTTCGAGCATCCAAATATTGGGATACCAAATCTTAAATTGTAAAACCAAATAAGGTTTGGAATCATCAATGAACGTTTAATACTAATCTGATTACCTGGTTCTATAGAAGAGAATACTAACGGTGACTTACGGCTGAACCGTTCTATGGAAGGGAATGCTAATGATGACTTACAATCCAAGCGTTGGAAATAGTTCAATATAAATGCATCGACATAAATAATGCACGAAGTCAGCACGGTAAGCAGGAAAAATGCGAACTTCAGTGATTCTAGACACATTGAGAAATGGACGCTGCTGTTTAAGTCATGTTTACTTCTCTACTATTTAATATGCACAAAACTTCGTGCAAAACTAAACTCGCCATTGTTGGCAAGTCATTTTACGTCAGTGCATTGACTTTAACTCGCGTCACGCCAAGCGGACTCGAGTATTTTTCAGTCGGGTAGGACTCGACTATAGCAAATTCAAGTGTTGCTCATGTCAATGTGGTGCCTACACCTTTTCTCCACCAACTTTGACCTGTTAACAACCAACTGTAATAAATTGGCATCTCAATTCAACCAATAAGCAATGAACACTTAATTTAATGTTAAATTTTTTGCCAAAGAATATTTGAATTTGATGTACTTCTATTTTAACAAAACAACAACTAAAGCATAGCCGATCATTGACAAGGTAAAAAAGCAAACATTCTTTAAATTGCACATTAAATTGGTCATGTAAGAAATCAAGTTTAAAGGTGTACAAATTTCATCATAGAAGTAATTTCAACCATTATGGATATTAGTATTTGCAGTTTATGGAATCTATCAAATTTTTTTCATTGAAATATATGATCACATTTACAAAGTAGAAAAACTCTTATTTCAGTTTTACTTGTCAATATTAGTCAGTCTAATATTTCTAATCAAATTTTCAAAAGTAAATTACAGCATAATAAAAATTACTGATCCAAACGTGAAGGATACTAATAAATGGCATGACTGCAGAAATTTTATACAATAAGGTAAGACAAATTCACTTCCCTGGTCACTAAATTTATTCTGTAATATATAATTCAGTCAGTGCTATTTTTTAAAAATATCAAAGCTGCAGCATATACCTCTTGAACTCTAATGGCTAGTAATTACATGTATCTTGTATTAAAGTAAAATCAATAACATTCAAATTTTAATGGAAAATGGGAATAAAAACTATTACATAGACTTGAGTTTCCAGCAAAGTGATGAGTTGCTTTTATGTATTTCCAAGTAATTGCATTGATGCGCAATTTTCTAGGAAAGAGATTAAATCAAACAAACAAATGCAACTACAGCAAATATGATGTAAAGTATACTAGTACAAGGTAAGCATATGTATTGATGCAAGAAGTAATGATTGCACTTCTCCAAATTATGCAATCATTGCTCTAATACAATGAAAAATAGCAAGATAACAAAAGGAACAAAAAGAAGTTGATTGAGATTAGCATTTAGCATAATAGGTGTTCCGAGAATTTGAGTCATTCCCAACAGAAAAGCAATGAACATATTATGGCAGAGAAACTATATTGTTGATTGTTTTGCAAAATTCTCAGTAAATTATAAGTTAAATAAGTGTATAATATAGAATCATTTATAATAAAAATATATAAATTTTAATACCCTTGTATGAAAAGTTTTGGCATAGAATTACATGCTTATCGTTCAATTTGAACCGGGTTGATTGGGAAAAGTCTTTGAGTATTAGACCAGAATCTCTGTCTGCTTCATTAAAAAATTAAATTTTAAAGTTCTTTAACTTGTTCTGTAAGTGTTAAATTGATGTGAAGTTGAAGATTGTATCAGGATTATATTGCTCCCATACCGCTGCTTTGTACCTTTTCTAACTCCTTTATGTTTACTTCAAATACTATACATGTTTCCAAAATTGTAAGGGAGTTGTAATATGACAATTCTTTTCTGCACTTTCAAAATCTCACCATATTTTTCTCAAGGATATTTTATGCTGTCCTTGAGATTGCCCACATTGACCCAACATAAAATCTCTTTCAATTCAACTCTTCAATCACTATTCTCATTCAATTGTAGTATGCTTAGTTCCACTTGTCTTCCATGTGCAATATTAAGATGCGGCTGGTTTAGTCATTTCTTTTTAATTTGCTTTTTACTATATATTTATTTCACAGAACTATTTTTTTCTCCTGTTGATTACATTGGTAAATATTAATTATATTTTCATTACATGACATGTAAATAGTATTGTGCATCCTCAAAGCTAATTTTTCTACCCATATACCTTGTTAGTGTTAGGAATTAACTTCCTAAAGTACTATTTCTGTTTGTAGCTGCGGTACGATTCAGAGAGATTTGTGTTATTATACAATTCAAAAGGATTTGTACAATTCTGATTTGAGGAGAGTCACTTTGGTAGAAGTTCAAGGAGAGTCATACATTTATCAGCTTACATATATTTTGTTGTGTTGATAGAACATTCCCACTTTTATCAACACAAAATATTGAATGCGACATATCTATACCAATTATTGTCCGTTTCTTTTTGTGTTTAACCACTGCGTTCCTAATAAAAACCATCATTTTTTGCAGCAGAGTGTTAAGCATAATGAAGCTAATTCATAAATCTCAACAAAAGCTCTTTGAAAGTACTTGACTGTGTAGTAAGTAAAGATTAAAAAAATTTTTCACCAAGGAATAGAGCGTGAAAATGTTGATACATTTCAAAAAGTATTGCCACTACATCAGCTAATTCACATTATCTGGTTGCTCACATATTTTGTAATAACTTAAAGGAATACTCAGTTTAATATTGTGGTTCAGAAAAATTTGCAAGGCTAATACTAAGATGAGGACTACTGAAAGCTAAACCTTTATGAACTCCATTGCTTGTGACTCTTGGGTGAAGTTAAGTGTGCTTGCTACTTTACTTTACAAAGGCAATCATTAATATCATGGTAGCTTTCCTAAAATAGTTCATCTATGTGTAATGGGTTGGAATTAAGTTATTAGTAGAGGACTGGAAGTCAAAACAGAATGAACCAAGGAAAAATGAATACCATTTATCTCAAGCAGACAGATTTCAAAATTAAAAGTCTTTTGATTGTTGTAGGACTTGTATTACCAACCTTCAGAGATAAACCAAAGTTTCTAACTTTTTTCCAAATGCCTCAGTCTTTTGGATTTTATAGAGACGGTTTCTGTATACAATGAAGGATTTTTAAAAGTAAAATGTCCAGTGCACCTGTAAGAGGAATGCAATTAAATTAATTTAAAATATATGAAAGCAGGTGACCTCCAAAGTCTCTTTGAGCAAAGGTAGTGTAGTATTAGTTAAAATAAGACTTTGACTTGCGTGTTTCTGTATTATAATGTTGAATATTTATTATAGTGTAGAAAATATGGATATCCTTTGGCAGGACCAGGGTAATATATATATGTATAAATTGACACTTGATTTGGAGGCCTTTATGTAAGGCAAGATGACAAATGAAGGAGCAAGGTAGTCTTGTGTCTAATCTATTACAAGTCTAAACTTAAGTAGTTCAAAAAGCAAAGAACAGAGTACGTGTGCAAGGAAAAGTCTTGCAGAGATAATCAAAAATTGCAAAACTAAAAATCTATTATTCCCCGTTACATCAGAGGAGCAAATGACATTGTTATAATGACAGCTGCCTTGAACAATGCTCTAAAAAATTTTAGTATGTTAGTTACCATAAATTATGGTCCGCAATAGATTGCCAGTAACTGATACTAAACATTTATTCAAAGCAGTTAGCTTTGAAGGAGCTATTCACTGCAATATCAAATTTAAAAAAAGGAATGCTAGCAGGTTAAATTAACATTAAGAAGGATCTCCATCAGTCAAGTGAAGGAAAAGAACTTTAGCTGCAATGAAATGAATTCAGAATTTACAATTGGGTACGAATGTTACAAAGTGCATTATTGCAGTAACAAGTGAATTGTCAGAAGTGAACTGTGGATTTGAAACTGTGAGTTGGAATGTAGACTTGTAGAAATATAATTTGTAGTAATGGATAACAGTGAACAATCTTAATACAAGAAATGGTAGCAGTAGCTACAGAAATATGAATTTATTATTACTATTGAAGCAAAAAGCTATGGACAATTAAAAAAATCCCAGTTAGCAATCAACAAATTTACACAATCGACAAACAGTGCTAAGTATATTGTTAATGGTTGTACCGGCATTCATGATGCTATTATTTTTGAACAAATTTCATAAAAATTAAAAAAAATGACTGTTATTAACAACCAACCACTGTTACTTTCAGTAAGGATAAATTTCAATTTTTAATAAGCATCTTCAGTAAGGGTCACTTGAACCATGGCCCGGGTTGATAAAATAATTCCCATTTAAAGTTTTTGGTGGACTTTGTGTTTTGTCTCAAGTAAAATAAATGGATGCTCGGACCACATGAAGATAGCATAAAGCTAATATAGTTCAAGCATCTACCAGTTTAATTTTCAAAGTAATTTATCACTATCGTTGTATACAATCACATACATCATCTACGAGTCCGTAAAGTTTATCGATACGTAGTGCTGTATCTTCTGCACTAGACTTCATTCGAGCATTAATAAACATTTTGGATTGATTTCTTCTCCATCTCCCACAGCCTGTGTGCAGCGAAGTTTTCACCAGTGCAGCATGAAAAATAGCCTGGGATTTACCTCATAAGAAGTTGAGCTGAGTCGGTGTTAGAGCTTCTAATTACTCTTCAGATAAAGAAGGTATCCCAATAAGAACCGAGTTGAGAACTGTTCTAACTTTTAGGTTCTCAGGAGGTTCGATTGGCGCGACAGATTCTAGTATATTGAGCCCACCTAAAATATCTCTGCGCAATGGAGAATTATCCACTATACTAAGAGATGCCCCATGACACCATGGAAATTTATGGCCAAATGGTTGATTCGAGTCCCAATTCATTATTCATGCCATTAAAGAAGTACCTGT